>CM022670.1:1312500-1385000 GCA_012295275.1 Chrysomallon squamiferum
TGTGTAAAATAGCAAACAGCTATACTACTGTGTAAAACAGCAAACAGCTATACTACTGTGTAAAACAGCAAACAGCTATACTACTGTATAAAACAGCAAACAGCTATACTACTGTGTAAAACAGCAAACAGCTATACTACTGTGTAAAACAGCAAACAGCTATACTACTGTGTAAAAAAATAAACAGCAAACTATACTGTGTAAAAAAAGCAAAAGCTAAAAATCGCAAACAGCTATACTATTGTAAAAATCAGCAAACAGCTATACTACTGTGTAAAACAGCAAACAGCTATACTACTGTGTAAAACAGCAAACAGCTATACTACTGTGTAAAACAGCAAACAGCTATACTACTGTGTAAAACAGCAAACAGCTATACTGCTGTGTAAAACAGCAAACAGCTATACTATTGTATAAAATCGCAAACAGCTATACTACTGTGTAAAACAGCAAACAGCTATACTACTGTGTAAAACAGCAAACAGCTATACTACTGTCTAAAATAGCAAACAGCTATACTACTGTGTAAAACAGCAAACAGCTATACTACTGTGTAAAACAGCAAACAGCTATACTACTGTGTAAAACAGCAAACAGCTATACTATTGTATAAAATCGCAAACAGCTATACTACTGTCTAAAACAGCAAACAGCTATACTACTGTATAAAACAGCAAACAGCTATACTACTGTATAAAATAGCAAACAGCTATACTACTGTGTAAAACTAGCAAACAGCTATACTACTGTGTAAAATAGCAAACAGCTATACTATTGTATAAAATAATTGTGAATCAATAAAATGCTGTTGGACTTTTTCTTAAAATAACCAAAAAAGAAAGATAACGACGACAACAGCAACAACAACAGTAAAATAATGGTGATGACAATGATGATGATAAAATAAATAAACAAACAAACAAACCAATAAATAAATAAATGAAAAAGCAAACAAGCATAAATAAATAAATAATAAAATAATGAAATATATTTTCAGTTACAATATATTATCATGATTCTCATCAGAAACATTAACTTCATCATTATCAGGTCATCATTTGAATTAAAATTGCTAAAGGTAATAACTGTTGTCCTAGCTGTTGCGATTTTACCTGAAAATGTTGTCGCAGTATTTATATTAATTGTTGGTGGCATAGTAACAGTCTGTATTTCTGTATTAAATTTTCCAATGGATTCTGTGAGTGCAACAAACCCGGATATAACAAATATACCAGTTTACGTGAGTGAAATATCGTCTTTTATTATACTGGTAGGAGGAAAGACCCCAAACAAACCCAAAGACCAGAATGAAATAAGAAAATAGAAAAACTAGTTGAGCCAGTTGCTAAAAATATGTCCAGTCAATGTGAGATCGCCGTATATTTTTATTATTATCACTGTTGTTGTTGTTCATATTATCATTATCATTATTATTATTATTATTATTATTATTATTATTATTATTATTATTATTATTTGATATTATTGTTGTTGTTGTTATTATTACTTGTTATTATTATTATTATTATTATTATTATTATTATTATTATTATTATTATTATTATGTAATTAGTATTAGTATTAATGTTATTATTTCTATTTAGTTATGAATATTCTCTGTCTTATGTTCGTCTCATTAGACTCTGCACTTAGACAAAATTCGGGAACGCACTTTCACGATGCAAACTCTTTAAAAGGCTGATATTGCTGATCAGTTGATTTTGGTGTTTGCAATGAAACAGAAGTGGTGATGGTATTTCTTTACAAAGTTAAGCAACATTTTTATTCACAGAGTTACTAAAGAACAAGCAAACTCTGATGGAGCAGTTTTAAGTTTTCAAAATTAAAAATATTATTACAAATTAATATTACATAACACTAGCCCGTGTCTTCACATAGAAACATGTAAATATGTATTTGACGGTGAAGCAAACACAGAAATTTAATAATCGACTAAATAGGTGCTGCCCACTGTGAGTGCCCAGTAGTCAGCTCTGAAGGTTCCAGTAAAGGAAGTCACATGACCAAATTGTTTTTTGATTTCAGTCAGTATCGTCAGAGTTTGACCTTCGACAGTATCAGTACCGTATCCATAGATACGTTTTCTGATTTTCCTAACTGGAGGCATTGGTCTCCCAAACCCAATCAAATTTACAGAACACTTATCCACAAAGTATGAGTACTGCAAGAAAGAAAAAAAAAAAAAAAAAAAAAATTGGTTTCACGCGCAAAGAGAATTATTACGCACATGCGTTCATTAACCATCGATCCATCGATCCTCCATATAGAACATATACATGCATATGTACATATATCTACATACATACATACATATATAGATATGCATACGTACATACACGCCATTCTACTCAGCAAAATATTGGTAAATATACGTTACTGCTAACAGATAAAATGACTCTACAGACTGATGTATAGAAGAAAGTATATGACTATAAGACATCTGATAACTGAGACTTTTAAAAAGTGATAACATTCTACCAATTCTTTCATTTACGTCTAAAGAAGCTTTTTTTTTTTCTTTTTTTTTCAGAATCAGAGAAATCGTACCAGTATGACTTTCTGGATAGTGACTTCAGCAGGCACCTTAATCCACCAGGCTACAGCCAGATAGGACGTCAGAACTAGAACAACGGGTTTGTCTGTGTATCCCGAAATGACTAGAGTCGTATTCTCAACTTTAGCTGATGTTCGATAGATGTTTGTATAGCATCCAAGTACGTGAACTTCGGGCGACAGATTCAGATTGCTTTCATTGAAACAGCCGTACACAATCGCTTGCTTTCTGCCGCGATACAGTGGAACCGCCCTGGTTTGGTCTTCGCTGTGTACAAAACAACCAGCATAATCAGCTGTAAATACAATTTTTAAATATTTCAAATTGTGTCCCTTTACTTCATCGATTCGGACTGTTTCCCGTTCCGAACATGGCCTCTGACTCTGACAGTGTTTTCATCTCTGTGTGTGCGTGTGTATGTATGTATGTATGTATCTATGTATGTATGTATGTATATGCGTGTGTATGTGAGTGTTTGTGTATTTTGCGTGTATGGGTGTGAGTGGTTGTATGTATATGTGTCTGTATGTACTTCTGTGAGCATGTGTATGTGTCAACAGATAAATTTATTTATAATGATACATACGCAAGCACGTATAGTAGTTGTATCCAGTTTTGTCACAAACACAGTATCCGTCAACACATTTGGCTTTTAACCTATGAACACCCGAACAATAAGTTCCCAGGCAGTGAGTAGCTTTAAATGATCATAATAAATATTTACAAATTATACACTTGTATGCTTACCTACCTACCTACCTATATATATCGATGCATATATGCATACATATATACATACACAAATACATTCATACATACAAACACACACTATTATTAAAATAAAAAGTAAAATAAAAATCAATTTAAAGCCAGTATATAAAAATACATAAATAAATAAATACATACATACATACATACATACATACATACACACACGCATACATACACACATACAAATATATATACATACATACATTCATAAATATATACATACATGCAAACATACATACAAACATACATAGGCAAGCGAAACAGAGAAAAAGAGAGAGAGAGAGAGAGAGAGAGAGAGAGAGAGAGAGAGAGAGAGAGAGAGAGAGAGAGAGAGAGAGAGAGAGAGAGAGAGAGAGAGAGAGAGAGAGAGAGAGAGAGAGAGAGAGAGAGAGAGAGAGAGAGTATGTGTTTCACAGAAAGATAATTTTAAAATACATACTTGGAGTTAGTTCTGTAAAACAAAATAATAGTAACTACAGTGAGAAATAAATACAATCATTAGATTAAATACAGTCTAAAATATGACGTATTAACATTAAATAAGTAGATAAATGATGATCATGGTACTGATTATTTTAATAACAATAGCACAAAGTTAGGTAAAAGAAGATGAAAGAACTTGATGTAACAGATAAGACTTGGGAACATAAAATATATGAAATTTGAACAAATAAGCCAAGATAGGATGAGATATGATAAGATATCGTGATCACATATTTAACACAAGACACTGAGAGAACAGAAATAATAATTATAATCTAAAGAATAACCAAGTTTGTTTTGTTGGGTTTTTTGTTGTTTTTTTGTAACCACTTACCATTCCTTCCATTCCCCTGTAATAGAATATAATTATTTATATATATATATTTTAGATTTGAAAATTTATGTATATGTACTTGTGTATGTGAACGTGCGCCTGTCAGTATATGTGAACTATGGATGTATACATATGTATATGTGTGTGTTTGTGTGAATTTAAATACGTATGCACATAGATACTTATGTATGCGTGTATGTATACGTGTGAAGGATGTATATATGTGTTTGTTTGTATGTATGTATGTACAGGTACTCACGAATGTATGTATGTATAAATCTATTTTAGGACTGAATATGTACATCTGACTAGACTCTGTAGGTAGACATTATTCAGGTAAACACATTGGCGCAGTCAAACTTCTTTATAAGGCCGATATTGTTGAACAAAATAAAAAAATAGGCAATTGTTATATGTAACAGGTTTCTTCTGTCTTCACACCTAAACACAATGTTTCTATGACAACGTGCAAGCAGCAATACATAAAAGAGCTCATTGTAATAACCTGCGGTGTTAAAAGTGCCATCAAGAAACGTTTACCAAGCTGATTTCCCCTGAAGATTTTGAAAATAACTACACAGGAAAATATAACATTTATTCGTCAATTGCTATAATTTATAGTTTCGATGACCGTATAAAAGATAGGGTATTTTTATTATACGTTTGAATGGAGTCTGGCGCAAAAACGGGTAAAACGGGTACATTCTTATATACTTACATACAATCGATCGTTACTCAAGTATATTTGAGGCAGTGAATGGGGATGGATGTATGTCGAGAAAAGTTACAAAGAGGTTTAACTGTATTCCTCAACAATTCATTACTACTAAAATATTTCTTTGACAGTGAAGCAAACAAAAGAATTTTAATAATCAAATGATAAGTCAGCTGACCACTCTGAGTGACCATTGGTTAGCGCTGTAGGTTCCAGTAAAGGAAGTCACGTGTCCAAACTGTTTCGTGACGTCAGCCAGTAACTTGAATGTGTGACCTCCGAACATATCAATACCGTATCCATAGAAACCCGTTCTGCTTTTCTCAACTGGAGGGTTGTATCCACCACTCACAACTACAAAAGTCTTTTCCATAAAGTGTGAATACTGCAAGAGAGAAAGAAAAATGGTTTTAGTTTCACACGTAAACAGGATACATACGTAAATACATTAACCTATCCATCCATCCATCAATGTACATATACATATATACATACATACACGCCATTCTACTCAGCAAAATATTAGTGAATATACGTTACTGCTAACTGATAAAATGACTCTACAGACTGATGTATAAAAGAAAGCATACGACTGTAACACATCTGATAACTGATATTATTAAAACGTGATGAGATTCTAAACGTTTTTTTCTAAATCTTACCAGCATGATTTTCTGGACAGTGATTCCAGCAGGCACAGTAATCCACCAGTATACAGGTTTGTAGGACGTCAAAACAAAAACAACAGGTTTGGTTGTCTGTCCCACCAAGTCAACAACAGTAAACACGGGTTCAGACGGTCCTTCCACGTTCGTATAGGACGCAAGCACGTGAACCTCGGGCAACAGGTTCTCGGTGTTTTTATTGAAACAGCTGTACACAGACAATCGGCTTTTGTCATGATAAAGTGGAACCGCCCTGCTTTCTGTGTTTCTTTGTACTAAACAACCAGCATAATCAGCTGCAAATAAACAACTTAAATAAACAAAAATTATGTCCCTTTAATTCATCGATTCAGATTATCTTCCGTTCCAGCCATGGCCTCTGACACTGACTGTGTGTGTGTGTATCAGTGTGTGCGCGCGTGTGTATGTGAGTGTTTATGTATGTGTGTATTAGTGTTTGTTCGTGTATATATGTATCTTGATGTATGTTTGTGTGAAGAGATAAATGTATGTATAAAGATACATACGCAAGCACGTGTAGTAGTTGTACCCAGTTTTGTTACAAACGCAGTAATGGTTGACACATCTGGCTCCAATCTTAGACAACCCCGGACAATACGTTCCCAGGCATCGACTTTCTTTAAATGATTATAATAATACTTTACTTATAGATTATGCACTTGTAAACCAACATACCTACCTACGTATATACATGCATAAATATGTATACACACTAGCCCGAGTATCCTCTGTCGAAAAACAGATCACATTTGGATGTCATCAGCAGGAGATAGGTCTATATCTTGGCTGGTAAACTTATAGATATAGACATAAGGAAATAGAGAGAGAGAGAGAGAGAGAGAGAGAGAGAGAGAGAGAGAGAGAGAGAGAGAGAGAGAGAGAGAGAGAGAGAGAGAGAGAGAGAGAGAGAGAGAGAGAGAGAGAGAGAGAGAGAGAGAGAGATAAGGAAAGAGAGAGAAGGATAGGAAGTGCGTGAGTGATAGAGAGGTAGAAAGTGTAAGAATGTATGTCTTTCACAGGCAGTTTAACAATAAAAACAAAGGTTGAGAGAGAGAGAGAGAGAGAGAGAGAGAGAGAGAGAGAGAGAGAGAGAGAGAGAGAGAGAGAGAGAGAGAGAGAGAGAGAGAGAGAGAGAGAGAGAGAGAGAGAGAGAGAGAGAGAGAGAGAGAGAGAGAATATATGTATTTCACAAAGAGGTAATTTAAAAATAAATACTTGGAGTTTTTACTGTAATAGAATAAAAGTAAATACAGTCAGAAATAAATACAATCATTTTATTAAATACATTCTAAAATGTATGACTTGATATTAACTATAACAACAACAACAACAACAAAAATAACCATTGCAACAACAATTATAACAGCAGTAACAACAACAACAACAATAATGATTATAAAATACGTTAAACAGGATGAAACAACACGATATGATGGATAAAATTGGGTCACATGAAATAAGGAAAACATTGATGAACTGGGTCAAGATAACATAAGATGAAATTAGATATGATAAGAAAGATAAAGTAAGATGAGATAATAGCACTGATAATTCAAATATATTCTATAACCAGATATATATATATATTTAAAGTTAACTAATTAAGTAACAACTTACTATTATTGTTATTCACCTGTAATAGTAAATATTTATTTAAGTATGCGTGTACGTCTGCTTGTATATAAGTATTTAAGTATTTACTTATGTGTACAAAAGTCCTTACGTATGTATGTATGTATGTATGTATCTATGTATGTATGTATGTATGTATGTATCTATGTATGTATGTATGTATGTATGTATGTATGTATGTATGTATGTATGTATGTATATATGTATGTATGTATGTATGTATGTATGTGTATATATATGCACGTATGTATATGTGTATGTATGTATGTATGTGTGTATCTATGTATGTATTTATGTGTGTATGTATGTATGTATGTATGTGTGTGTGTGTGTGTATGTATGTATATTATGTCATAAGAAATAACATAAACTAGTACTTACTGGTGCTTGAGATAAAACTAAGTGTGATATAACCAGTAGAAATGTCAGCCTTACATCCATGAGAGCTGTTTTATGTAAGAATCTGAAACAGCATGTAGAAACAACTAGCTTATATATATATTATCATATATCTGGGAGTGTATATATATACATATATATATACTCCTAGATGCTGTTGCGAGATAATAAATACACAGGCAGGTTATTAAAAATATGATAATGATGCTGAATGCGTCATATTTCACATAATTCATATTACGTATCATCTTTTTGAGACATCTCGATTTTTAATTTCATTATTTTATTTTTTATTATATATTTTATTTTTTATTACTGGATACATTGAGAGTCCACTCATCTGCTCTGTAACATCCGAAAAATGATTTTACAGATCCCCATCTAGAGTCGAGATACTTCAACAAGCCGACTGTGTCTTCACCTCTTGACAAAACTAAAACAACAGGTTTCCAGCTTTCTCCTTTGATGTACGTATTTGTCGTTCCCGCTGATGCAGGTCTTGTGTGGACATTACCTTCGTAGTTGCTCAAGACGTGGACATCGTATTTTCCTCGTTCAACGTTGTTGACGCAGCTGTGAAGCTTTTGAGCAAAACCGTTGTACTTTGCTATGGCAACTGCACTGGGATTATCAGGAATTATCTTACAGTTTCCTACATCGGCTGCGAAAACCAGAATAGAAATATCTAAAGTATTTGGCAAATCTAATAATAATAATAATCATAATCATAATCATAATAATTACAATACTACTACTAATAATAATAATAATAATAATAGTAATAATAATAGTAATAGTAATAAAAATAGGAACGACAACAATAGTATCAACAGCAACAACAACAACAGCAATAATCATAATTTCCCCACTAGTGGGCAGTGATATTTGTAAATGTTATACAGACTGACCAGTGTCCATTTCCTGGTCTTTGAAATTTTGTTGAAAGTGTTAACCAATATATGTCAGATATTTGTGTTGTAGTTTAGACAACTGAAGATATGCTCTGATTTTAAACTGTGAAATTAATGTATTTTTAAAAATAGTAGTCTATATCGTATCAGTAATATTTGTCGAGAATTTCTTGTTCTCTTCTAGAAAAATCGAAAAAGAAGAGGAGACTCAGTGCTAGAAAAAACAAATGAATAAACAAAGAAACAACGATAGAATGACTGATAAATATCGAAAGCATAAAAGATAATTTTAGAAAACAATTATGGTGAATATTTATGCACTTTCAAATTTCCTATTTGTATTAAAATAAATTTTAAGTGAATCATTTTCAAACAAAAAGTTAACATCAGAAAATAAACTAAAGATAAATGAATGGATGAATGAATGAATAAATAAATAATTAAAAAAAACAATAAATAATTAAAAAAAAAAAAACTAGTACTACTCCAAAGAGAAAAAGAAAATTAATACAAATGAAAAAAATGTTAACGAACATAATGTGAACCTAAATACATCTAAGGAGTTTGTTATCAGATTTCTGTTACAAACAAACTCTTGTTCTGTCTACATGTGTATTAAAATTCAACAAGCAAACTATTCCACATCGTGATTTTAATTACTAAGTTCTTTGTTCTTGTAAAATTCTACTGCCTCCATCTTCGGTTTGCAGGTCAAAGGTGTATATTTGCATTTGAGTTTATAAAAATAAAATCTGCATTTAGAGATTGGTCGACAAATCGCCGAGTATGATGTTTCATTGTCAAGTCACTTTGGTCATCTTACACTGAGCCTATTGTCCGCAGTCTGAAACTTGAGTAACTAGAAACAATCATCTTGTCTTTTTTCTGTCTTCCAAAAAAGAGTCGTAACGTAACGCGCTGTAGTTGTTTCCCCTGATAAACAAAACCTTGAATGTAATTACGATACAAACAATGAGAGGAAACAACTGGATGGAAATTTATTCTGAAATTTTATCTGACCGCTTGATTTATAGTTCTGTCATCAACCGGTGAAATAATAATAATAATAATAATAATAATAATAATAATAATAATAATAATAATAATAATAATAATAATAATAATCATAATAATCATAATCATAATCATAATAATAATAATAATAATCATAACATGAACAACAACAACAAATAATAATAATAAAATTATACAGCGATGTCACAAAGACTAGACGTATTTTTAGTAACTGGCTCAACTAGTTTTTCTATTTTCTTATTTCATTCTGGTCTTGGGTTTGTTTGGGGTCTTTCCCTCCTACCAGTATAATAAAAGACGTTATTTCACTCACGTAAACAGGTATATTTGTTATATCCGTGCTAAGTCATTATTTATCGGAATTGGACAATACAGAGACTAAAAATATATTTTAAAAAAATAACAAAAATCAGAACAAAACAGCATAGTAAAATGAATTTGTCTCAAGGATGGTCGTTTATAATATAAAATCCCAGTTATCATCGTAAGAAATAAGCTGTGTGAAGCGATGATCGTGTAGACAAATTCCGCATACAACCCTCAGTCTCTTGTGCCTGCATAAACGTTTATTACTTACATACTGCCATGTTATATATACTACTCAAACGAAGTTAAGGGCCAGAAATATTTGAGAAAATAAAAATAAGCTAATATGCTAAAATTGTGACGACCCAAGCCATAACTGAACTGGAGTAAGAACTGTGACTCATCTGTGAATAATGTCTCTGCCCACTGCCCACGTGTCCACCTGATGTGACGTCTGCGCAAATGAAGGCGAGCCAGATATCAGACTACATGACGCAGACATCGCAAACGATTCCTACTCGTCAGACGCACTGTTGTCTATAGCAGCTCTGAGTTGATCACGAAAATCGCCGTGCGGTCACAAAACGCTGTCACAGCGTCGATATCATCAGGAAACGTCTTCTCGTGCTGTTGTTGATCGTGATCTTCCAGAACGGGAGTGATACTGAATAGAAGTAGTCGTCCTGAACCGCTTCCAGAGTCTACAGATATCACCTTGGTTTACATTTAGACACTGAGCCGCAGATCTTTGAGTGTGTTCATCTTGTCTAAATGACAACAGTAAAGTCAATAATCCTGTCTGGCCTAAAAAGAACACACTTTCAAAAATGATCAAAAAGTTCCTTTGAGTCTTAACTTCTTTTGAGTAGTGTATATAAATATAAAGCGATAAAGATGACAGATACATAATTTAAATCATATATCATGGTTTTGAAACATCTGAGTTTTTATTTTCGTCGTTATATTTTGATATAATTGTTTTTTTTATAGTCATTGTTACATATAATATACCAGTACACATTCTGCAGATATAAGGATTCCGAACATTTCACTATATACAAAATATTTTAAATAAACGACATCCTCTCCGAATTTATCATAAATTGAAGTAGACGGCTACGGCGTTGTTTTTCTACGTTTTATCACGAACTTACTGATTTTAGATAAATCATCTCTTTACTTTAAATGAAAAAGTGACTGAATGAATGAATGAACGAATGAGTCAGTGTATGTGTGTGTTAGTAAATGACTGTGAGTGAATGACAGTGAGTGAAGGAGTGAGTGAGTGAAGGACTGAGTGAGTGAAGGACTGAGTGAGTGAGCGAGGGAATGATTAATGAAGGAATGAGTGTATGAATGAACGAGTGAGTTGAGAAAAAATATTGTGAAATACTGTAATTTATAGTTTTGATGATCGTATAAAAGATCGGGTATTTTTACTACACGTTTGAACAGAATCTGTGGCCCGGCGCTTACCTGGAAAGAAGGGTAAAACGGGTACATCTTTATTTACTTACATACAGACGATCGTTGTTCAAGTATAGGTGGAGGCGGTGAACAGGTATTTTGTAAAGGAGTATCTTATGCATGTGTAATTTATTGCATCATAACATTGTATATATTATTTTATTTACTTTTTGTTGTCCAGTAAAAATTTAAAATTTAGAATCATTATTTCATATGTATATCAATGCTTAAAACATAATGTTTTATATTCACTGGTTTCTTAATCTGGAAATAACGAGAATATTTTAAAAGTCCATAAAAACGATACACATTTGATTTGTACTTGATACAAGATATTTGCAGATTGTAATATTACACAACAAATAAATATCTTAAAACAAATGTCTGTCTCTCACACATGCATGCACACTGTGAATGTGTAACAGTTACAGTGAGACAAATGAAGAAGTAACTTCCATTTAAACAACAAATCACCAGAATGCTCCTTGTAAACTGCGTGAAAATATATACACCGGGCTTTCTGTTATGGGATAACTCTCGAAAACCTATGACAAATCGCCCGTATTTGAGTTGTCTGCCGCTGAATTACTTCTCCAAAAAAAAAAAAAAATTTTTTTTAAAAAAGTCCATGTTTCACGCAGACTCAGTCTTTGTATTATATTTATAAATCCTATTTCATTAACAACTGTTTATTTTCTTTCCCGTACGTTAACCCTTAATTACTGTCATAATTGTCGTCTTTGGCAACAGCTACAACAATATCATAATAATTAATACATTTATAACAATAATCTTGGTAACAAGATAAAAATGTAGAAATATTAGAGTTTGTAAACAATGATTATCTGAGAGAGGAAGTATTTTAGCTAGTAATTATTTTCCCATCCCTGGTTATTAGAGAAAAAAAGAAAAGGAAGTATAAACAATTTAACTCATGATCTCACTAGACACATATTTTTTTAAATAAACATGATAGATATTTTATACTTAAAAGCGAATACATTTTACATTACATTACAATTAAAAACAAAATATGATTTAATATCTCTCTCTCTTTCTCTCTCTCTCTCTCTCTCTCTCTCTCTCTCCCATCTCTCTCTCTCTCGATCTCTGTTATTCACCCTCGTATGTTTCCTGTCTTCCTCTTTATCTCCTATTCTCACATATTTACACGTACACGCGTGAAATCAGCACCATTACACACAAACAAAACAGCATCGATTGTTCAGTAATATCGATGTCGTCCGTTTATTTACGCATGCACACAAAACGAAAATAAAACTCACACTTATTTTTAGTTCAAAATCGTCAGACTGAAAGTCAAGGTCGAAAAACAAACAAGATAAGGGATAATTTTTATCCGATTTGTTACTGATATTCCAAACATAAACTATCTCTGACTGAATAATAAATATTATTTTTCTAAATTTCCTTTCTCCTGTGTGACCGATATGTTGTCGAAGTGAAACAGCAGGCTGATACAGAGAGTCTGGTTGTGTTTCCATTCGGAGTCGCAGAGCAAACCTGCAATTTGTGAACAGGAAAAAAAAATAGATAAAATAAACAATGCAATAGAGATGTTTATTTATTTCTGGGGTTTTTTATGAGTCTTTTTTTTTTTTTTTTTTTTTTTGTAAAGATTCGTTGTTTTTGCTTGTATTCTGTTGTTATTGTTGTGATTTTGGGCTTTTTTTTTTTCTCGTTTGTTTCTTGCTTTTTTTTTTTTTTCTAGGTTGTTTTTTGTTTATGATTTTAAATGATTATTATTTCATTTTTTTAATGTTTTTTTTTGTTGTTGTTGTTGTTTTAATTATTTTATTTCTTTTACAACTGTAACTTATAAATCTTCTTTTTTAACCAGAAAATTTGTTCCTTTCATCATTCTTTAACTTCGCTTTCAATCAAAAAAGGAATCATTTTAAAATAAAAAAAACAAACAAGTGAAAAAAGAAACAAAAGAAGATAAAAGAATGGCAAAATGAAGAAAGAAAGAAAAGAGAGAAAAAGAGAAGAAAGAGAGAGAGAGAGAGAGAGAAAGAAGAGAAAAGAATGGCAAAAAAAGAACATACAAAGACATACATACATTCATAAATATATAGAGATGGAGAAAGATGCAAACATACATACAAACATACATAGGAGAAAAGAGAGAGAGAGAGAGAGAGAGAGAGAGAGAGAGAGAGAGAGAGAGAGAGAGAGAGAGAGAGAGAGAGAGGGTCAGTGTGCGGTGCTGAAAGATCTTCCTGAAGGCGTAACCAATCACAACAATTGTTACGTGTGAAGCGTAACCAATCACATTAATTCTTACATCTCACAAAATATATCTCGTTCCCGTGACACAGTTGTTAGGTATTAAACCGTATTCTTCTAGACTAATACAGGCGGTATTTCGACACGTTACGTCACGGAAGAAGACGATTAATAACGAAGCTGTGTCACTAAGACCAGTTGATAGCTTTATGCTGAGAGGATATGGAGCGGAATAAGGTACGAGTATCAGTTTCAAAGAAAAATGGGACAAGGAGCTTGAGCCGTCTTATTTCTTTTTATAGATTCGTGAAAACCAGAATAAAAACAGGACGATTTACATTTACACCATGCTGGGATGATCTCTGATGTGACGTGTTAATTTGATTGATTATTTGTACTCGATAACAGTTTTAGTTTACTGCTCAAACTGTGAACATTTGAAAATTCTAGAGTAGTTTTTTTTTTTTACAAAACCAGAAACACTGTTTACCTTTAATTTAATTGCAATTTTTATTATTTATTTTTTTATTTTTTTATTTTTTTATTTATTTATTCATGTTTCTTATTTTTATTTTTATTTGTGGTTTTTTTACTTTTTGTTGTTGTTTTTGTTTTGGCAGATCTGTTGTTGTTGTTTGTTTTTTTTTTTTTTTTTTTTTCATTCTCTTTAAAGCACGTCATACTCATTCAAAATACGTACTGTAGAAAACATTATTTTGCAAGTAAGATGGCTTAAGAAAGTCACTAATTAGTACTAACGGCATTATAACTGATACCAGGATCCCCTACTCAGAAATCACTTACAAGATGTAAAACCACTTCACCCTCTTTTCTCTCCAGCTAATTAACATATTGACATTGTTTTGACAGACAGCCGAAGATGTTTTAGCTCGGTGCCCACGATGTATGTACCTGGACATTCAGCGAATAAACACATTACTTTACATTATGTATGTATGTGTGTGTGTGTGTGTGTGTGTGTGTGTGTGTGTGTGTGTGTGTGTGTGTGTGTGTGTGTATGTATGTACACGTTAGTATGTAGGTACAAATAATTATTATTACATTAGCACATTTAAAAATTTCACTATCGTGGCCGTATCTATATTGAAGAAAAAGAGGCAGATGCCTCATACTAGATTTGACGATTTTTAAAATAAATAAATAAATAAAATAATAATAATTAATACAAACATTTTATTTACAAAATACAAAAAGAAAATATATCCTCCGATAGAAACAATATACTCTGAATGAATTCG
This sequence comes from Chrysomallon squamiferum, assembly GCA_012295275.1. Taxonomy (NCBI): domain Eukaryota; kingdom Metazoa; phylum Mollusca; class Gastropoda; order Neomphalida; family Peltospiridae; genus Chrysomallon; species Chrysomallon squamiferum. The sequence continues at coordinate 1,327,324 of CM022670.1, forward strand.
TTTTTGTCTACGGTTACCATTTGAAGTCTACCGACATCTAACTGACTTCAAAGACATCAGTTTTTGCCTCATTTCAAAACGAGTCTAGTTACGGCCATGTTTTGAAATATAAGACTAATATTTGTCTTGTACATACTTGTAGTATAATTATTCATTTTATGAAAGTTACTTTGATTCATTAAACATTTTTAGGTTTTCTTAAATATTCTATTATTTGAGATAAAGAATTAAAATAGACGAATAGACGAATTTCGTAACGTGACTGTCCAGCATGACATTGATGACGTCATTTTATTATTCGGCAATCTTCGTTTAATTACTTCTGTCACCAAGACTATAGTATAGTAATATTTATATCTTCTAAACGAAAAAAAAAAAAAAAAAATAATAATAATAATAATAATAATAAATGAATAAATAAATAAATAAATGAATAAATCAAAAATAACAATAATATTATTAATAATAAAAGCAACAACAAGAGAAATAATATAACAATTTTATTGTTATGACAGATTGTGTATAATTACATGAAAACGAGGTTCAACGAACTAAAATTTACATATAAAGTATTAAAACAGTTAATTTAGAGAAACTTCTCATTCATTTTATTTATTCCTATTTTAATTTTTAGTTGTTATTATTATTATTATTATTATTATTATTATTATTATTATTATTATTATTATTATTAATTTACATTCTTCTTCTTCTTTTTCTTCGTATCCACTAAACAGAAAGTAAATTAATTTTGGTGTAATAAGGACCACTTTTCAGCAGAAGTATATTTTTGATTGGCATGTGCTAAGGTGAAACTACTTCAAAGATTGTCGTGTACGTTTCCAATTAGATGAACAGTAAATTCTTACAAAGCTTGAACCTGTTTAACAAGTGCTAGCGGTGTACTAAGTGGATTATCAGTTCTGTTTTACACCATTTCGTTTTCAGTTTAACTGCAGTCTGGTTATTGATACAACTTAAGACGGTAATTTACTTAGACAAGCAAATGAACCAGGGTCTTTTCATAATAAACCAGCAAGAAAACAAATCTCTCATTTGAGGCATTATTTATTTATTTATTTATTTATTTATTTGCTGTTTTATTATATTATTATTATTATTATTATTATTATTATTATTATTATTTTTATTTTTTTTTTTTTTTTTTTTTTTTTTTTTGGTTCGATATTTTTTATAAATATTTTTTGTAAAAAAAGTAGGAATAATTACGAGTGTAATATTTTCTATTGCTTATATATATGAAGGTCCCTAATTGTAATTACAGATAGAAGAACTACGATAAACAGAATACTTCAAAATGTTAAACAATAATAAAAATTAAAATCTGTATTTACTTCAGTACAGTTTTATAATACATTTTAAGACATCCATTATGTACGTAAAGAGTATGGGATCGTGACTGACGAATAAAATCGTTTTGAACAGTAGGTCGACAGCCAGAAATAAATATAAAAAGAGATCTTTGGCATGCACGATCTAATTTAGATAAATCCATTCTTTATGATTTACTGCCCAGTCTCTTTTATCTATATTAACATCCGCAAATTAACTATGCTGTACTTTTGATTTAGAATGTATGCGTGCATGCGTGCATGCGTGCGCGCGCTCATGTGTACAACAATAAAGAGTAACCAGTAAAGATACTTAATTAGGCACTGGCAAGGGACGTAACTCGTTTTATGATTTGAAAATAGCTTCAAATGTAAATGAAATAAAATTAATAATAATAATAATAATAATAGAAAAAAAGAGTTAAAATTCAGATACGATAACAACGTTACCCTGGTAATTGTACAACGCTGAACAATAATACGTGCAATCTGTTTTGTTTCACGGTGCGCTGTTAATAAACAGTAACGACCGCAAACAGGATTCTCATACAACAGTCTTCCGTATTTTCCGTAGTCACAGCCAAATTGTTTTTATTTAAAAATCGAAATGATAATTATAATAAAATGGGGAAAACGTAATTAAAAGTAATTCATAATTTAACCAATAATAATAATTCACTTCAGCACTAATGCAAAAATCTTAATAATAATAATAATAATAATAATAATAATAATAATATCGTTAGTAATAAAATGCAATTCATTTTAACAATATTTACAAAGTCATGGGGACCTATTATCATCAATACACTGTTTACCATTATTGATACAAACTCTAAAAGACTTTCCAAATGCAAGTGTTAAATCGTCTCCCTTGAGACTAGAGAGTTCCATCAACTAACTGAGAAATGTTTTACTACTACTACTACCACTACTACTACTACTACCACTACTATTACTACTACCACTACTACTACCATTTCTACTACTACTACTACTACTACTACTACTATATTATTATTATTATTATTATTATTATTATTATTATTATATCATTGTTGTTGCTGTTGCTGCATATCAAGATTACAATAATTTCAGCAGAATTCTTGAATCGGGTTTTGAGGACAGGTTGTGGTGGACAGACAAAAAAATTATTTTTAATCGTAACATACATAATTATTATAATTGTAAACCTAACGTTCATCCCACACGTTATAATGGTTTATTCTCAATGGACAGTGATAAACAAATATCTCACAGTCGTCGATGATGAGGAAATAAAGTAATTCCATTTCCGTGTGTGAGATTTCCTTTGTCAATCAAAGCAGACACAGCCGCGATGTGCAGTAAACGTATTAAAGAATGCAGCGTTTGTCTTACACCAACGCCGTTAGACGTTGAGGTCAAGGTCGAAATATCTGTGCATAGATAGCAGCGTATGTACGTACGTGAGTATATCTTTGCCGGTGTGCGGGTGTCTTGTATATGTGTGTGTGTGTGTGTGTGTGTGTGTCTGTAAATGATTCTGTAAATGTGTGCTTCTTATAATAATACATATTACGTATGTGAGATATATGGGAATAGGTAAGTCTGTGGGGTTTATCTGTCTGTCCATGCATTTGTTTGTATGTGTGTGACGTGTCACTGAGTTTGTGTACATGTTTATATATTTATTCGTGAATGTGTGGGAAGGTGTGAATTAAGGCGTGTTTTTGTACAAATAAGAACAACAACAAAAACAATAACAACAACAATAACGACAGTAACGACAGTAACAACAACAGTAACTACAGTAATGAAAACACCAATATGAAGATAATGATAATGATCAACAACAACAACTGTTCTTATTAATGTTATTGTTATAATAACAGCAACGACATCTACAATAACAATAGCAATAGCTAGTAGTAGATTAGGATGATGATTATAACAATTGCAAATAATAATAATAATAAGAAGAAGAAGATGAAGAAGAAGAAGAATCATAACAACAACAACAACAACAACAAAAACAAGCGAAAGCTGGTAAATGAATAAACACGCCCACTGTTTTCACAGTTTGCGAATTCTGTTATAATACAGTCACAGAAAGAACCGATAGCATTTCCGAAAACGAAGTTGATTGATGGATGGTCGACCGACATTTTATATCTTCATTATTTACAACTTCTAGTGATGTCACGAACTTTGAGTAATTCCTGTCTTGAAAATTTAATTTCCTAGAAGTCATCAAATTCAAAGAAAACATGGAAAAGTAAGGGTTAAATCAACACTTTATTTACGACGAGTTTAATCGATAAGTGAAGAACGGTTAGTTTTAAGAATGATTTTTTAAACATTTTAAATTATAAAATAAAAAAAACGATTTTAGAAAATGAGGAATGCGTATGCGAAAATAAAGATTTTTTTTTTGTTTTCTATTTTAATTCTTTTTAGTTTGCTTGTTGTGTTTTGATATATTTTTCCATATTTTCTTCTTTCTTTTTAAAGACGAATAGAAAATATGATAAACACATTTTTTTTTCTTTAAAAGAAAAGTAATTGGTTACTGTTTGAATGATTGCAAAAAAAACTAATAAAAAAAACAAAAAAAAAAAAAAAAAACAACAATAATAATAATAATAATAATAATAATAATAATAATAATAATAATAATAATAATATTATTATTATTATTATTATTATTATTATTATTATTATTATTATTATTATTATTATTATTATTATTAATATTTAATTAACATTGGAAATACGTTCGATAGTTACTGCAGCATACCTCAAAAAACAATTAACTCATAAAAAAGAAGAAAAAAAAGTAAAACAGAAAATGTACTTTATATCTGAGATGTTTAAAAATCGTTTCCACCAAATTTAATATTATTGATATTCTAAAAGAGTTTCCAAATGCAAGTGTTAAATTGTCTCCCTTGAGACCGGAGAGTTCCATCAACTAATTGAGAAATGTTTTAACTGCTCACAGCCGAGTCTTTCATAGCAGAGACCAAAAAAAAAAAGCCACAGTCAGAATTTATATATTTTATTTTTATTGCTGTTTTCCAGGCTCATTTTAAAACTGAAGCCAGCGAATTCTTTCAGTTAACGAGATAGTTTAATACATTTCGTAATATGCAAAATCATTTTTCGATAAGCTTGTTGTTACTGATAATCAGACAGAGTCATTTAAGATCCTCGATCAAGTTTGTCCTTCACAGAACCTGTCAGTTTATTCAAGTTGTGCAACAACACGACCACCTACCGAAGAATGACACTGAAGAATTTCACTAGATTAAAGTGATAGGTTTATTCTTCTTTGTTGTTGTTGTTGTTTTAAAAAATATATATATATGTGTATGTATGTATGTATATGTAAATATATATATATATATATATATATATAGATAGATAGATATATAGATAGATAGATAGATAGATAGATAGATAGATAGATAGATATATTCAACATACAGCTATTTTGTTCATCTTATTAGAATATCAAAGGAATCTACGATAGGTGAAATATTCATGATTCAAAAATACGTTTTCTTATTTCGTTGACTTCTATTTTAAAAAGTTATATAACCTTTTGTTGACTTCTTTACAGAGGACCAGCCACACAGCTAATAAACATTTCACATGTTCATTCCTATTTTTGGAGTTTGGCTTTACTTACAGACGTAGCGAGCAAAAATACAAAATCAATAAAAACTAAAACCAAATGAACTGAAAATAACAGTTCGATGAAATAATCATACCAGAAGCTCTGATGTTTTAATTAAAACACCATCAGTTAATACATGTCTTCTTTGACTGAATTTGATCATGGTTCTTTGATGATCTCAAACCATGTTATATCCTGCTATGATAAAAAAAAAACAAAAACAAAAAAAATCGATACAAAAAGAAAGAAAATCCCATTCACTGCGTATTTATCGGTTTCATCTTGGTCAGATACGTTGTACGATTTTCTCTGATTAGAATTTAGGAAATGGAGGCGATAATTTGTTTGACGTTCTGGAACATGTAACTATCAAACAGACTACAACTTCTGATTAGCGACGTTAACCAGGACAGTCTAGTGCAAAGCATTAATCAGCGTCTCGTTAATTATTTCTTACCTTCATTAAATTTTAATATCATCTGATAGTGCTATGGATATTGCTTAATAAAATACGAATAAAATATACATATGTACGTACGTACGTACTTACATACACATACATACATACATACAAACGTACGTTCATACATATATACATATATACATACATACATACATATACATACATACTCACATCATACACATAAACACAAATACAAACTTATATATATATATACACACACACATATATATATATACACACACACACACACACACATATATATATATATATATATATGTATCCATACACACATTATACATACTTAGTGTACTGACAAGGAAACGTTCGAACTTTGAACATTACGAAAGTATAATAACTCGCTTTACAGATTCGATCCAGGAAGCAGTTACCATGTTCTGGTACGTCACGAAAACAGTTCTAAACGACAGCGTGTCGTGACAGCTTTGTTATTTATTGTGCTTTGTTCATTAAACATGCCTCGTGAGCTTTTCATTAATTCGAAGCGATACAAATCGTGGCGTGACTGTCGTTGTTTTTCTAGTCGTCGTCTTTCATGTTTTAACGTATTGAACATGTTTCGTGTATCTTCATTAGTTCGCTCTCCAGAAGGAAATAAGTTACATCTATATTCATTACATTAATGTAGAATATAGATTTTTTTTCTTCTTCTTTCTTCGTCTTTATTTTTTTCCCTTCTTTCTTTTATTCTTTTGATATAATATAATTTTTATTATAGTATGATTTTATATATGCACGGAAATAATTACAAGCGTGTATTTGCATACGTACATATATATTAGTGCATACATATATACATACACACACACATACATATATTCATACATTAATACATACATTTATATATACACGTACGTACAAATGCATATATCAATGCATACATATCACACACAGAGATCTATATATACATGCATACATAAAATGTGTAGGTTTGGACGTGCATGTGAATGAGATTAGAGAATGAATGACTTTGTGATAATGATCAGGCGATATCTAGAAAATTCTGTCAACAGATTCCAAACCATCAGATCTTCAGAATTGTGTGATTTCTTCGCGACCTCTCTCTCTGTCTAGCTAACATGATTTTATCAAACTCTCAGAAGAAAATGTGTGTTCGTTCGTTGTCACTGTTTTGTGGGACAAGCTAATGACTAAATTGGGTTTCCTGCACCAATTACCACAGCCATTAGAACGTCTTCAGCGTTTACAGAACTGTTTGAAAATGATATGAGAAAGAAAGCCGTTCAAGAAAGTTTGGCAATTTTAAAACACTGACAGCATGTCCTATAAACAAAACCTGAGACACTGTACTGCAGTGAAATAATCACTGACTGTATGACACGAGTTCAGCACAGTCTAATGACATCATGTCAGCACAGTCTAATGACATCATGTCAGCACAGTCTAATGACATCATGTCAGCACAGTCTAATGACGTCATGTCAACATAGTCTAATGACATCGTGTCAGCACAGTCTAATGACGTTATGTCAGCAGTCTAATGACGTCATGTCAGCACAGTCTAATGACATCATGTCAGCACAGTCTAATGACGTCATGTCACCAATGATGACTTCATGTAACTGGACATGAGATGAAACGTTCTGTCGTGACACAGCTGGATACGTTTACCAATAAGCATGAGTGGACATTTTTCTACTCACTTCACCACAGTCTGAAAAGCATTCAGCTTGGCTGTAGACGGAAATCTGTAAAACAGCACCAGCTCGAAAGGGAAGGAAGGTCAATAGGCGCACTGATTATTATTGATTTTTCAAATCCCTCACCCCTCGGGCCACATCTCTTCCAAAACCTGCTTTCTGACTCGAGAATAGCGAAAGCTTTTTAGTGCTGTTACGTTTAGAGAAATCTGTAACACAACAAAAAAAAATCTAGCTCTTGAAACTACGACGAAGAGAAATAAAACCATTTAAAACTGCATTAACTCCCACTACATTTAGCGAACGCCAGTTCGTGCACAGAAAACGATCCAGCGATCCCTGGCTCCTTGGGCAACCTCTCCCCCACAGCTAAAACACGAGAGTCAGTAGTTAAATTAAATAATCCCACATTTACACCCATTAAGTTTCGCGAACTTCAGTTCTGGAGAAGGCCGCCAGACGATCCATTCCCAAAACTCTTTAATCCGTTTAATGCGTTATTATATCACAACAGGGCTTCGCCCCCAAGTCCTATCTATCGATGTTTCGAAATTTCATGAGAATTCAACCGAGTGAAATGAATTTTGTTTATAAAATATGTTTTCTTCTCACACCATTATGATGACACGTTTTTGATAGAGCAAATTTTAAAAATTGATTTCTTTTCTGAAGTGATACAAAAAAATATATGGAAGGAGAAAAAATATGTTTTTGTTTGGTGACGTGAATACGCGTTTTGAGTTTGCACAATTTTTTTCTTTCTTTTCTGTTTTAAGAGTAAAAGAAAAAAGATAAAATAAACACTTGCAACAATGCTTGATTTCGATTAGTAAAAATGGTAGCAGTAAAATCAATAACACAAATGTACGGAATGCATTACAACTGCATCTGGAATGGAGTATCAAAAATTCCAGACTTCACTGTCGAACAAAATATCTTTCTAAAGACGAAATGAGTCGCATTCGTGGGAGATTTATTAAACGTTGCCGTCGTGGTTAAAAACAAAAACGTTAAAACATAATCCTTTCACAACCCAAGTGATTGATTTTGAAATTTTTGGGACGTATTATATATCCGTGCGCATAAAAAACAGCGAGAGAGAGAGAGAGAGAGAGAGAGAGAGAGAGAGAGAGAGAGAGAGAGAGAGAGAGAGAGAGAGAGAGAGAGAGAGAGAGAGAGAGAGAGAGAGAGAGAGAGAGAGAGACGGGCATCAAAATCGACAGCACACATTTTGATACATGGAGACTTCCTATCAATCAAGGAAGATAAACGAACTAAGTGTGAAAGAATAATTCTGATAAAAACATTAAAACGTCAACAATAGAAAATAAATCACACACACAGCAGCTTGTAATGTAACACTGTCAGGATGTTAAGCAGTAAAACAATAACCTCGTACAGCCAGAATGATCTATGACAGTTTTAGAGACTATTCACCTCTAAATCCAAATCCAATTCCTAATAATTATTTTGCATTGTTTCGGTTTTCAAATATCGACCCTATTTCTGGATTTCAGACTCACTCTAGAATAGTATATATATTATACCATATCTATACAGCACCTTTTCCACATTAATTAAATTCAAGGGTGCTTTACAGTATAAACTAAAATTTAAAAAGACATGGACATAAACATATGAAAATAAATGTAAGCATAATGGTGAACAAGTTAAAATGGTGGTAAATATGGTATTAAAAATTGTTTAAAATAAGTTACAGGCTAGCTTGAACATTTTAAAATTGGAAAAAATAAAACATGGCTGTATATTAACAGAATGGATTTGAAAGACATGGGTCTTTAGTAGAGTTTTGAATGCAATTTTTATTTCAGCCTCCTTAGTGTTACTTGGAGTGAGTTGCACAAAGTCTGGACATGTGTAGTTGTTCTTGGTGTTACTAATATTAATGAATTACGTGATCGTAGAGTCCTATCCTTAACGTACTCTGGGAGTACGATGGTTCAAAGCGTTGTGTTTATGGACCAGGAGCCTGTACTGTATTCTACAGAGGACAGACAACCAGTGGAGCTCATTCAGTACTGGTGATATGTGACTGAGATGTGATGTGCTGGTTTTAATGCGTTCTGCTGTATTCTGGACTCTTTGCAGTTCACTGAGCAACGTTACGCAAACCTTATAACAGTCCATTGCAGTAGTCCGGTCGTGACGTCACACGTCCATTCACCATTGTTTTTGTGTCATCACTGGTCAGATACTTTCTGATTCTAACGATGTGAGCATCGCTTGACCGACATATTGCATTCACTTCAAGCTCCATACTCACTGTAGAATCAAATATAATAACAAGATTTCTCACGCGAGGTACCGGATTATGGAGGCATCACCCACAGTAACTGACACGATGTCAACGCCCTTTGAACAGCGCAAGTGTAAACTTGTTAAAGTACTTGTACAGACGAAAAGGAAATATCATCCGATATATTTTCGTATCTCCCTCCAATCTGTGACATACGAAACGTATGAAACGTCAACAAGAAGGAAACAGGAGAGTTCGATGACTCCCGTCGTGGGTTAACTCCGCGGTGACATGCTATGTATGAATCAAGTCTTCTAAAACCCGCTCGTGTGTTCTCTGTCTCAGAGAAAACATGAAAGAAAGCATTCTTATGATGTTGTTTATCTTTTTCTTTTTATCTTTGTTTGATTTATTAGTTTGTTTATAGTTTTATTTCATTTATTAATTTATTCACATTTTTTTTTTTTTTTTTTTTCCGTAATTTTTTTTTTTTTTTAAATGATTATAGCTCTCATATTCAGCTGTTAAATTTAATATTTAGAGATTTTCTTAGCATTTTTTTAGTTTCAGCTTCATCTTCGCCGTGTCTTACTATTACTGTCAATGTTCATCAATATTCCAGGTTTTTAAAAAAGACACAGAGACAAAGAAAGAGAAAGAGAAAGAAAGAATATAGAGAGGAAGATAAAAAAATGAAAAAAAGCAATAACACTAAAAACAAAAGCAACAATTAGAGTCACGGAGAGAGAGAGAGAGAGAGAGAGAGAGAGAGAGAGAGAGAGAGAGAGAGAGAGAGAGAGAGAGAGAGAGACTAACATATGGATAGGAAGAGGTCACAGAGAGATGAAGAAAATGAACAGAGATTTTGGTTCCACTGGTTTGTTCAGCACTTTGAGAACATCATGCAGGACCTGCTAGAGCTAACATTTCAAAAGAAATTCTGTAGATTTCCATAAACATTCCTGATTCTTGAGTCCGACAATAACAAACTTAATGAAATGAGCGCCCTGCTTCATTAGATTAGGTTCGTTACTTGAAGCTGTATATCACTGGCTTTGTTCGACTACTGCACACTTCAAGTTTTATTTCTGACCACGATTTATGTATATCTCTGATGGATTCTCGATTTTAATTTCCCTGCGAACAGTCTGTTTCTTCTCATCCTTTTTGTTCTCAAGACAAAAGCAAAGAAACGGCAGTTCAGAGAGGTTTTCCAAGATACAGATTAGACATAAGAATTAAAATATATATCTGACATTAAGGAAAAATATATTTCAGTCGAATCGAAAGAATCAATATTTTAATGTCAGATTTCTTTTGCCTTGTTAATACTTCTGTAAAAAAAAGGTTTCATAAGATAAATTTCATTGGTAAATATATTTTTGATGTCAAAGACTAACAAGAAGATCAATATGGCCTTATTAAGAGTATTAACTTCCACTTCAAACAATGAATAAAACACAGAGCAAACGATCTGTTTCGAACACAAAACATTTGATGCGATTTGATGTTCACGTTTCTGCCAAATTTGTTTTTGAAGAAACCTTAAACTAAACAATGAGGTAGTATTCAATTTTTTTTTTTGGAGCAACTGGATTTTTCTATTCCTGCCAAATCAAGACACCTTTAATCTTGAACATTAGGAAAATATAATTATGTGAACAAATGGATTTCAAACACAACAGTTACCAAAGGTTACGTTTTTGTGATTAACGACATGTAGTTATTTTTACATATATGAAAAAGCTCACTTAATTACTATGAGAGCTAAGATTCGTGATATATATTTTGCAACATAAAAACCTTCACTTTGTAGAACTAGGCAGAATATTGGTTTATATATCTTTATTTGTCTGCAACTGTAATGTAATAGATTATGCTTTGTCATATCGTAAATTATATATTTCTCAAGTGTGCCAATGTTGTCAATCAACATATATTAAATGGTAACCCAGGAATATATATTTCGATCTTGTGATGTTGTTTACCAATAAAGAAAAAAGATGTATCAAACTAAAAACATATCTGTGAAATTGCATTACAAATTTCTATAGAAGTTATCTAGCAATCTCAATTACAACAATGGTTTAGATTTCATTTTATTAGTTTAAGATTATTAATGTCACTTGATACATGAAAAATGTTTTAGTCTCAGTATTTTTATTTCTGCAAGATACACCAGACACCATTTGGCTGAAACTCACAGCTCTGTAATAATTATGTGATACACACCCACATTATTCACACACACCCACACACACACACACACACACATTTATACATAAATGCACACATATCCAAACATGAATACATACATACATACATAAGCACGCCTGCATAATTAATTATGTATTTACATACATTAAAAAGTCGAACGAGAAAGAAACGTAAGTAATGTTTACGTTGTTAACACGATTTATTACGAATGAATATGATATTTATTTCTTGACGCGTTCTAGTTTTATACGAAGAAGATAATCCGCTAACGTTTTTTTATCTCGTCATAATGTCATTTTAATAGGTTTTTCTCATAAATATAAGATTTCTTCAGTCTGACAAAAAAAAAATTAAATATGTCTGTTAAATATTTATTATACATAACGCTGAAAGTTTTAAATACCAATTTCATTTTTATACATAAATTGTCAGTATGTGAGGGAATTCACATACGATTGGAATAGGATTAGATGTGTTTCAGATAAAAAGACGTAGTTTGAATATATGTGTGTGTATGTCTGTGTGTGTGTGTGTGTATATATATATATGTATGTATGTATGTATGTATGTATGTATGTATGTATGTATGTATGTATGTGTACATGTATACATATACATCGTATCAAGGATTCCATGAGCAAAGTACTAGACTTTTCATTACAGAAAATCAAGAATTCCCCACAATTATTTGTACTGTTGTATCCGATTATTATTTTTCTTTCTCCTCCAAGCAGTTATAACAGATAAATGAACGAATACGTAAGAAGCAAAGCAAGTGGTGTGTATATCAACAAAAGCAAAACGTAACATTATAACACTGGAATTTTACACGAGTTTCTGACATTAAATACAAACAAACAGACTTGACTGTGGTACGGAGTTAATGAAGCAGATTTATGTATTTTCAGTTACACGTCAATGATTATACCAAGGTTGAAAAATGACAGTGAATGATAAATATCTTTATCTTTCAAATTAATCGTTAAAAAAAAAAAAAAATAAAAAAAAAAAAAGACCTCTTATGTTGTCGCAAATGTCGATCAGACAACAAGCAGATCGTAAGGGAAGGAAAATAATGTTTTATTTCTTCACTGATTCGAAACTGTTAGGTTTATTCTGCGCTCTAAAACAGCTAGGACTTTTGCATTTGAGTTCCATTTACACCGCCAGATTTAAGGTTTTATTTCCAACCCCAACATCCCCGGTGTCTATCTATTTCAATGCTTGCAAAAAAAAAAAAAAAAAAAAAATGCATTTACCAAGTCTGTATATTTTCTTTTTGGCCATGCCAATTACTGGAAAGAAAATGAAAGAGTGATCTTGAACAGATTCGAACAAAGATAACTCGAAATTCAATTTATCTTCTTCCCCCATTACACAGATTTCTTAATTCAGTGTTTTAAAAAAGAAGAAATCAATTCACGTTTAAGGCTATCTTGACTGGTTCTGCAACACTTCTACGTACTGGTGGTTCAGATTTGAGATGTTAAACTTTCCTTTTGTTTCTTTATTACATTTTTATTTATTTTTTAATTTTATTATTTTTAGAAGATTACAAAGGCTATCTACCTTAAGAAGTTCTAAAGATATGTCTCCTTTGAAATATCTTGTTGGTTTTTTTAAAGATATTTTTACATCAGAGTCTTTGAAAAAAATAATAAAACGCTTCTTAACACGTCATCATAAAAGAGCCGCGATATTTTTTTTATTTTATATTTACTTTATTTCTTTACCTTCTCCGATGTTTGCGTTGTTGTTTGTTCACTGCAGATCAAAGAGCAAAGTGAAGCCACTAGACGCATTAGCACAAAGTCAAACTTGGTAGAATACCTTTGAAATTAATGGTTGGAACACACACGGATTATAACTTTTTTCTTCTGTAACTGCCTGCACGTCGTATGGACCCTGGATAAACTGACTGATGCGTGGACGGAATGATAAACAGAGAGACACTTAGACAGACAGACACCTTGAAAAAAACTACTCCGTCATGATGCACAAAACCTAGAGACAAAAATCTTACATTTAATCAGCGTTTTTACTTTTTAAAATAAATAATACGTGTTAAATTTAAAACCAGATAAAATTAGATCCGCTCATATTTTATCTACTTTTTACAATAAATAATACGTAATAAACTTAAAAATAGATCCGCTCATGCATTAACCGAATTTTTTGTTATTTACAAACATTTGAGGATTTTGCGTCTCGAATCAGATGTACGTCATGCAGTAACGTAAACGGTATCGGATAAAGAGTCGACGAAATCCGAAAACAGATTTTAAGAGAATTATTCTACGTTTTTACTTTTTTTTTTTTTTTTTTTTTTTTTTTTTTTTTAAATCTTTGTAGAAAACCAATTTAAGTTATATCTGGCTATAAAATTGCATGAAACAAACATGGAGGTTGTTTACGTCTGAAATTTTTCTCTTGAAATCGGTTAAAAGGTTGTAACTAAACTTCGTGATCAAAGATGGAAGCTATTTACCAATAGCTGTCAAATGCACAGGAAATCTTTGACAGAATTTCCATACCGGCTGTACAAAACCTCGAGAGACCGTCCCAAAAGAGCTCTAAATTACTATGCAAATATGGGCACTTTTATCAGAATTAGCTTTGTTATTGTAATCATCAAAATCATGTAAATATCGCACCTCGGAAGTGAGAAATAAACTATTTTGAAATACAACGTGAATTCAGAGAGAGCTGTGAATTCAGTGATCTACATTACTGTTTACAACAACAATTGTAATAAGAAAAACAGTGGTATTAATGACAGCAATAGTGATACAGTCGTATTAGCTATACTAGCAATAAATGAAGAAGTAACCGTAGATAAGCTAATGCAGTGGTATTAGCTATACTAAAAAAAGAAGTAGTAACCGTGGCAGTAACAAAAACAGCAGTGGTGACAAGGAAGAACATGAACCCTGGAATCCGACCTTCTCCAAAGACTCGGGGACAAACAAACAAATGCCACGCCCCCAAAAAAAACCCTAAACAAATAAACAACAACAAAAAACAAGAAGTGGTAGACAAGTAATGTTGTGACTGTTCTTTCACTGTCACGTTTTTTTGTTGTTGTAATTATTATTATTGCTACTGTTGTGACTGTTATTGTTAATGTCGTTGATATTGTTATTGATACATTCGTCGTTATTTCACTGTTAGCCTGTCATTACTTCTTTATTTCTTATTCTGTTTTTCTTGTTCATGTTATTACTGCTATTGTTTATGTCGTTGTCGTCGTCGTTGTTGTTGATACTGTTGTCGTTGTTGTTGATATTTGTCGTTTTTTCTAGTTCTTGTTATTACTACTGTTGGTATTATTGTTTTATATTTATTATTATTTTTAAATTATTATCATTATTATTATCATTATTATTATTATTATAGTTTTTGTTCTTGTCGTCGTCATCATCGTCCTCACAAAAGACAGTTGAACATCAGTAAGTTTCCTGTGCACTCTGTTTCAAACTGCGGCCGCGGGGAAGCCTGGCGGCCATGTTGGGAGTATGACATTTGTAATTGCTTCTGCGGCGCTGAACTTTTCACGCGTATTTACATGTCACATGTCACATCACAGAGAAGTCCACTCGTGTAGATCGAGTCGAGATGTCGTTGGGCAGCAGTGACAATACACCACACTGGACTTCACTTTCCTGAAAACTCACGTCAGTGACAGATCGTTGACAATGAATCTTTTCACAGTGCGTATTGTACAGCATAATATAAAGAACTGTAAAACAAAAAAAAATAAAACGATTTAGAATATAAAATAATTTTGAAGCGGACCCATGTTTTGCTATTCAAAGGATCGCTCTGCCGATTTCCGAGATTTCCATATCTAAAAAAGACAGATCACAGTGATATAAAATAGCGCTATCTTTTGATGAATAGTTATTATTATTATTATTATCGTCGTTATTATTATTGTTGTTTTTGTTTATACTTCTATTTTTTTTACTTTTGACAGAAGCAGCACTTTTTACTTCTACTACTACTACGACAACGACTACTATTATACAAACAACAAACAAAAAAAAATATGTGCACTCTAGCTTTGTTTTAATAGGCGAAATGTACGAAAAGATCACAACAGAATATATATAAAATGTTTTCTTACTAATTTTTAAATTATGTCATTTTTATTTGTTAAAAGATCGATACAAATCGATACATCAGAAAAACACCATTACCAAAAAAATCCTAAATTATCTGACTGGGAATTTTTCTTTAATGGATATAAAAACCATCGAACGAAGATATTAATCAGTATATTAAAATAAGAATAGAGTGGCATGCAATAATAATTCAATGCAATACTTCAAGAAAATAAATCGTTACAAATGTGTAAGAGCCAGAATTTGAAACTGAAATAGTCATTATGGCGGTCGCCACGTCTGCCATAATCCGTTCTGGCTTACTGCGGCAGTCACGTGGTTTCTCTCTTGTTTGTTTTCACGCCGTCTGATTCAATCTATTTTACGACATGCTGTCCAGTACTGCAGCAATATTTTATAGATGTTTGTGTTCAAACTAATGAAGTGATATGACTGTCATAATCTATATCGTTCCACTCATGTTAATAGGCAATATAGTAATGTCGTAATGTCGTAATGTGGTTTGATAAAGACTGCTTTACACTGCATAGAGAGAAGGGTCAGATCTGATTTGTGCTTGTTAATCTGGAAATGAGAAATCGTAGTCATTGTTTTCATCAGCCAAAGTGATCTGTTGTTTTATTATCATTATCATTATTATTATTATTATTATTATTATTATTATTATTATTATTATTATTATTATTATTATTATATTATCATTATCATTATTTATTTATTTATTTATTTATTTATTTATTTATTTATTTATTTGTTGGCTGGTTTAGTTGTTTGTTTGATAGTGTTTGTGTTGTTGTTGTTTTGCTTGAAAAATCAAAATAAATAAATTATTCTGCTTTTAAAATGTACTGCCGACATGATTCCTGAATGTTTTATTAACATAACAGATAAAATATATGTGTGTGTTATGTGTTCTAAACCAAGCGCACACACACACACACAAACACACACACAGTTCTAAATTAAAGAAAAATTATGTATAGTTTTAATTAAATGTTTCAACTTAATGTATGTATGTATGTATGTATGCATGTATGTATGTATGTATGTATGTATGTATGTATGTATGTATGTATGTATGTATGTATGTATGTATGTATGTATGTATGTATGCATGTATGTATGTATGTATATATGTATGCATGTATACATGTTTTTTTGTTTTTTTTAATTTAACTGTTTTAATTGTTTTGAATGCTCTAATCCAAGAGATCTGGTTGCACATTTCTACAAATGACATACGTTTAAAACCGAGTAAAATTCTATTATTTTATAATATCAGTGACAAATATCGATTCACGCTGTGATTTTGACAATTATAGATAGTGCGTTCTCGTGTTTGGTGGAAACCACATCAATAACAAAATTACTTAACGACTGTTTGCGACGCGAGATTTTGAGTGCGGTACAGACAAGGATCATCATCCAGCTAAGCCGATTATTATTGCCAGTAATTTAGGTAGTGACGCTGCTGCCGTTGCTGTTAACTGCTGACCGGCAGCTGGATGAGATTAAATCATCTAACAAGCCAGCTGTTCATTATGTAGCTATTTCTGTCATTTCGTCTTAGACGCAAAGAATTCGTAAGAATTTTTGAAGGTCAGACATATTTGATCATTAATTAGAGCTCCGTCCTTAATCACAAAAACATTTGGTTTTCAGAATAATTAACGTTTTTAATTAGTTTATTTACGTCTGTTTTCGTAATATCCAGTTCTAGCCAGTGCTCGAATATGATGTGGTTTGTGCTTTCCTTTTTCTTTTCTTATATATATATATATAGATATGTGTGTGTGTTTATCATATATATATATATATATTTTTTTTATTTTATTTTATATGATTTTTTTTTTCTTTTCTTTTCCCTTCTTTTATTTTTTATTTTTTTCGATCCGTCATTATTCCTAGAAAGCTAAGTTAATATCTGATTACGAAGAACCATCATTCACTAGGAGCTAAAATGGAAGGCTGCCCAGTTCCTCTTTTCACTGAATAATTTAGATATGAACTGATTCGTAATCAACAACGTGTGTCAGATTTCCTTGTCCACTGCACGTAAGTGACACATGTCCATCAGTTAGTGACTGTGATGTACAAACATTCATATATAACTGTCATGCAGACCACTGCCCGCGGTATAATCAAATTATTACTAAACAGTTTCAGATCTAGAAACAACTGAAAATAAAAATAATGGTAAACTATATGTTAAGAGAAATAAAATAAAATATTTCCTTTGTTATAAAAAAGATGAAATTTGTGAGCAGTTGTTTTCGGGTGACAAAACTAAAGAAGTGTGGTAGTTCGTGCATTTAGAACATAATTACGAAAGTATTGCTGCTTAAATGTTCCATATTCACGCATTATTCAGTGTATCCACGGTCAACTTCAGTTTCAAACACCATGACGAAGACAGAAAAAACAAAACTAAATCTTACGATGTCATTTATAAAAAACACTAATACGTCGATATTTAAAGCAACCATCGACAAAGCACGACCGAAGACCAAAAGATCAGTAAAGGACAATTCCAGTGATACATTTAGAGAAAACGTTTGTTGAATTATTTTGTTATTTTTGTCTGGGGTTTTTGTGACCTTGTCGATAACGTTTCACACGATTCTGTCTCATTATTTTAGTGTCGCAAAACGCTAATTCTTCATAATTCGCTTTATCCTTTTGACCTTTTGTTGACTTGACCTTCATGGTCTCCGAGAACTCGATCTTAATGCCAGTGGTGATGAAAACAGTGCTGCTAATCATGCTAATTGCACGTGCAATACGTGTATATCGTTTCATGATGCTCTTCTGAAATGACAAGTTACGGCTGCCTCCTTGTCACCTTTTGTGATATTTATGCCGGCTAACGAAGAACAGATACACCGCCCTCAAAGACAGAGTGTTTCTGTAACAGGTTTCATGTTGAATTATATGCGTTTAAGAGGCAGCTCATTATTATTTTTAGAGCAGAATACAATTACGTACACCAAGAACAATCTAGCTTGACCTTCCAGGAAAACGATAATGTCTCTTTGTGTCCTTTTTTCTCTGTCTCATTCCCATCAATCTAATTTGACTATCTCTCCCTCTGTCTCTCTCTCCGTCTCTCTCTCTGTCTCTCTCTCTGTCTCTATCTGTCTCTCTTTCTCTCCGTCTCTATCTGTCTCTCTTTCTCTCTCTCTGTCTCTCGCTCTATGTCTCTCTCTCTCTTTCTCGGGATAAGGCCAGTGTTCTTGTTATTATATGTTACCTGATATCATTGTTATCAAATTTGATATTTTCTCATTACTCATTTGGACAGACTCGGGGATCTGTAACAAATTGGCGTCATCCAGTTTCATGTGTTGTTGTTGTTGTTGCAACAGTTCCTGTTTTTGTTTTGTTGTTGTTTTATTGGATTTTTTGTTGCTGTGGTTGTTTTTCTTGCTCCTTTTGCTTTTATTATGTGTCGATATTTTGTTTGTTTCGTCTTGTTTTTGTGGGGTTTTTTGGTGGGGAGTTGTCGTTCTAATCGATTTTGATGAGATTGTTTTTCTTTGTGTTTTTTTTTTTTTTTTTTTCTATTTCTTTTCAAGATCATGTTACGAAATCATCGAGTAAAGACTTACGAGTTCAGTTATTGACAATAAAACTAAAACGTAATTTCCTGACTACTAAATATCAATCTCTGTTACATAAAAAAAAAAAAAAAAAAAAGAAGAAGACAAATTGCTCAAAGTCATGAAGACAAATAAATCAAAATGAGAAAAATATAAAAATAGCTACACGGTAAACTGTGGCAGTTATATATATTGTGTTTTTTTTGTTGTTTTTGTTTTTAATTTATTTTCTATACAATGAAACAAAAGCCTATGTCATGACGTCTGATAAATCAGGCCTGGAAAATCGACAGAAACGTGAAAACGAGCAATGAACGTTTGATCATTTTGTCCTCTCATCTGACCACCAGACAACTGTTATCTTAAACAAAGAGAAATGAATAAAGGGAATTGATTAATTAATTAATTTTGACATTTAAAAGGACGAAGAAGGAAAAGAAAAAGCATGTATTCCTTCCATAACATTCCTCTTAGTACTCAGTCACCGGCCTTCAGTCCTCTCCTTAGGCTTCAGCTTGAACAAGTAACCGGAAATACGTTACTCTGGGAGGTCGTTGTAAAATCTGCTTAGGTTGTTGCGTTCGTGGGGATCGTCTTTACTGTCGTAGTTCGTAATTAATTAGCAAGTGGTAGAGAGTATTATACGATTTACCTTTGAAACATATGCATTTTACTTTTTCTTTTTGCAGTGGGCGGGCATTTTAAGTTCTGCCGTACTGAAGGAACTGGTTAAAGATGCTGTAGAGAAAATGTTTTAAGTTTAAAGAGCTGCACCAAACAATGTAAAGCGTGCCTGTTTTTCATTTTATATATAGTTTTTTTTTTTTTTTATGTGCGTTTTATCAGAAACATATTTTGAATGAAAGATTATTACATACCAGTAAATTACTTATCATTTAAAAATTACATAAAATTATGTAGAAAAAAACAAACAAACAGGATGTGACACAAATACATAGAGCTAGTTTATTATGTGGATTTGTTAACTTTTTAATAAGCAAACAACACACACCTTAGCGTCTGATGCATCTGTACAAGATTAATTAGAATAATAAGCTGACCACGTTTTAGTTCTAAAGGAAATGAATAACGGAAAAGCAACTCAGTTTCTTTTTCTTTTTCTTTTTATAACAAGCGGAAAAGCAAAGAGATTTATTTTTCTCCTTTTTTTTAAATCTTTTTTTTTTTTTTTTTCAAGACAGGTGTAAAATACTCCAGTTTAAACGAGGAGAGTTCACTGATTAATGGTGACCGTGTTCGCCGAAACAGTCTGTTTTACAGACACTGTGTTGTACGTGCAATGAATAACAAAACCAGGAAACGGCTTCCTCCCTCCAGACTGTAATTTCAATACAGTTTATGTGATCAATGGCTTAGCAGTGACAGCATTGGTGTGTGCATCTTATTCTTGTTCTAAGCTCATTTAAGGATCTCTTCGACTCTGCCCGCCATGAATAAAAACAATGTTTCATCAATTTACAAGATACAGATGTAGTAGTGTAATAGTTTTGAAGACCATTGTTACATTTATTTATCTGTAAACTGCTCGTTTTTCTTCTTTTTATTTTTTTTCTAGACAAAATAAATGTTTTGCTAACACATCCCAGTAATTTGTTTTTCTGAATTAGTGTGTCTGACGTCAGAAATAAAAACTGCAATTGGTCGCAACACAGTTCGGCCATTAAACCACACTAAACCGTATTTACAGCGATAGCCAGACCTACGTAATAATCATCTTTTGATAAAGCGGTGTATAACAAATTTGTAATCCGAATAAAAAAAAAATACGATCAAAAACACGACTCGAAATATGTGGAAACTCCGGAAAGGTGGTATTTAATTTTATTAACCCTGACAGCTGAATTTATAATAAATGGTGGTGCAATGTGCAAAACGGGCAGTCAAAGCGATGTTAACACGTGACAACGTGAGCGTTGCGTGCTTTCTACCTAGGGTTTGACACGAATGAATAATTGATAGTTCTGTCGGTCAGATTTGATCAGCTCTGCTTACAAAGCAGTATGTAAACACAGCTTATTCTAATTTTTTCGCTACTGTGTAAACAGTCGATAGCCTGATAGAGAATACTGTCAATGAAAACAAAATAAATACGAAAGCGAAAAATATAAAGAAATTTTTTTTTTTTTTTTTTAATGACGCACTCGAGATATTTTTTAATATACATTTATAGGGTGTCACTACGTAATTATGATTTAAGGACTATGGAAATACTGAGGGAAACGAATACACGATGCAGAACTATTTCACGATTAGCAGATGGCTTTTGTTGTTGTTGGTTTTTTTGGTTTTTTTGTGTGCGTGTAATTTTGTTTTTGTTTCTTTCTTTGTTGTTGTTGTTGTTTTTTGTTTGTTTTTTTCTTTATTTGTTTCTTTGCTTGGGGGGTTTTGGGGGTATTTTATTAACATTACATTTCGTTACAACGAAAATGCTTCAAATCTCTTGGATTCACCACTGAATCACAAAGTATTCAGAAATTTGTAACTTATCTATAGTTCTGCTTTTTAATTTAAGTGTGTAAACTCTAGATTTTAATTCTCTCTCTCGATTCGCTTATCAGGTAATCAAGTAAGTCAAACAGTTTACTGATGTTATCTGTGAACTTCTCGGTCAGCTTTTTGTTTAGGCTTTACGGATGGCATGTGAAGCTTTTCGATATATATATATAAGTACGTTTGTGTGAATGTATAGAAATATAACTAGATATGTATATATGTATGTATGTATGTTTGTATGTATGTATGTATGTATATATGTGTTTATGTATGTATATATGTATGTGTGTGAATGTATATCTGTAGCTGTGTTTGTGTGCATATATATGTTTGTGAGTATATATTTCTTTACATACACTTTCAGATAACTGATTATCTAGAATAAACAGAAACATCGATAGATATAATACTTATATGTG
This sequence comes from Chrysomallon squamiferum, assembly GCA_012295275.1. Taxonomy (NCBI): domain Eukaryota; kingdom Metazoa; phylum Mollusca; class Gastropoda; order Neomphalida; family Peltospiridae; genus Chrysomallon; species Chrysomallon squamiferum. Next base: position 1,349,609 of record CM022670.1, read on the forward strand.
AATACTTTCTCTTTGATCAATTATTAAACAATCGAGTCGTGATTAGACAGGCTGACAGCAGGGCTCGAGAGAAGTGTGTTTATTGAATCTAACACGTTAATCACTCAGTTCACTAAACAGTCAGTTCAAGTTTAATATTGTTGACGAATGTGAAGCAGAACAAACACGGCGCACAGGTCTTCTGTTTGCTCGTCAGTATTCGGTTCCTTGTCACAAAGGCAGTGGATGTTTGCACGACCCCAGGCTTAAATGCGTTCGACACGAGATGAAAGTTAAATAATATGATATTCCATACTTGTATACTTAATATTAAATTACTACTGTAAATATACGTTATATATTAAGTAAGGTAAAACTTCGGTCCGTGTACCTGTTAAGTAACAGTTTTGTTTAAAAGTCGGTGTGTGGTATATTACTGAAAAATATACACGAAAGTCTACGCCGCTTTGCTAGTCAGAAGTTAGCGGTGAATGCAGGTTATCGATCTAACAGTTGTGAATTATCTACAATCTCTGCCAGCGACCCAACACGCCACTGTCAGGCAGGTAGAGTTCGACAGCGCTGGAAGAAAACCAACACGGGTTATGAAAGTTCTCCATACGTCGCTGAGATCACACGGCAGGTTTTTACGACAAACAAGTTTTGCCTGACGCTTTTTGTCTGATTCGAGATCGCAGAGCAGCATGTTACAAACCAGTTCGTCTGCTGTTGCGACCCAAAGCTCAACCCTCTCGTAGCTGCGGGTCCGAGTCGAGCGCAGTGTTAAGTAAACATCGTATCAGTTTCCGAGGAGCCAATGGAGAGAGAGCCGAGGTGACAGTCAGTGCCGTGTTTTCAGAACTGGCTTCACACTGGTTTATGGAGAGAAGGGATATATACGCGTGTACAGCTAGATGTTTACTGGTATGACTCTTTTCTCAAAACATGTGGGCGACCAGTGAAGTTTTATTATGACGCAAAAGTCGTCTGGTTTCGCATGTTCAAACTTTGGTGACTGTTGTTGATGACATCAGTAGAAAAGTTTTTATCAAGCTTCTGTTCGTATTTACAAACAAGTCGTTTCTAATCTCGCTCAATTCTTATGAGCGTATTTGTTTAGTCGAGGACTATAAAGAAGTGAAATTGTGCCGAACGAGAACATTGGCGACATGGAGTTCGGTACGCTTGCTAGCGATGTGTTGTATTCTTCGAGGGATATACCTGGTGGTTCCACAGATTTCTGTCGAGTTCTCGAGCAGATTCGAATAATGGATGAAAGTGAAGGATCCAGAGTGTGCGAAATAAAAGAAACGAAATACGACAAAAAGAAATCGAAAAAAGACAAAGATAAATCGAAATCGAAATCGAGCGGTGAAAACAACAACAGATTCTGGCGTTTGAAGAGACACCAAAACAATCGGGTGGAATCCCCGACTGGTGCCGATTCTTCACGAACACAAACGGCACCTACGTCCACCCATTCCGATCAAACGCAGTGCAAGTACAGTGATTCCGAAAACGCTCGGAAACCTCGAGAGACAGTTCACGCACAAATCGGCAGCACGCACAACCCCAACTTGTTAGGGTTTTCGGGGATTGACGATGAAGAATTCCGCCAAAGATCGAAGAGTGACTCTTCGGCTATGGCTCCCCGAAGACGTCCGGTAGTGGTGTCACCCATAGATTCGTTGCACGTGCATTGGCCGGACGAGCGGAAAGGAGCGAGGTTAACGACAACACTTCGGCCAAGATCGTTTTCTCACGGAGCGACCGGGATGCCTCACAAACCCATTCTGAAGAAAGGAGCCTCGGGATCATTACGACCTGAATATTTTTAACTTTTTGTTTTGGACACCTTTTTTTATATACATACATGGAGTTTTATAACAATGAATATTTATTTAAAAAAAATACAGTTGTTTCTAAAAATGTCTAACATTTCCCAAAGCTTTTATGTTTTGCTCTCACAAAGCATTATTCGACTGTTGAATTTGGGATATGTTTAAAAAAACAAGAAAATTAAATAATTTACTTGACAAAATGAGGTTTGTATAGTTCTCGTTTTTTTATTTTTTTATTTATTTTTTTTTTTTTTTAAATTTGTTTTTATATATTTGCATAAATGATTCTAAATGACGTTACACTGTAATAACCCATGTGGTGTCGGGAAAGTATGTTAGTTACCATCATTATACATCTCTTTACTCAAATACAGTTAATATGTAAAACTCGGTTATCTACCAAATACTGATTCTCTCCCAGCAAATATAACCAGAAGCAACTACATATATACGTACAAATAAAATATGAAAAAAGGGAGTGTTCCATGAGTTAAAACTAAGTATTAAATTTAAATTATCAGTTCTAAAAATGTATTTTAAATAAGGAAATACAATTACACTTTTTTTTTTCTTTCTAAAATGGCTCAGGAGGCTGTTATGCTTTTGGCTTGTACCAGGATTAATCATCCATAATTCACGAAATGAGAATTTCTTCTGACAGGCCGTGCACTAGACTTGATTTATCAGTAGCCGTGTTATCTGTCTCGTACAAACGTTCATATAAAATATTCTTACTGTTAATGTAGCATATTTCTACATGACAGAATTCTTAAAAGTTTGACATTAAATAAAAAGCTTAGAGCAAAAAAAAAAAAAAAAAAAATTTTTCAGCTTAAAACAAAAAATTAATACAAATTAAATATAATCTTTATCAACTGCGGCTATTTTTGGCTGTGTTGTGGACTGTAATACTGTCTTCGATCACATACTTTCAATAACTGCTGTCAATACGCTGCAGACGTAATTATTAGGTCAGCAGTCTCTAAAAGATAATTGTTCAGTTTAGAGAGAGAGAGAGAGAGAGAGAGAGAGAGAGAGAGAGAGAGAGAGAGAGAGAGAGAGAGAGAGAGAGAGAGAGAGAGAGAGAGAGAGAGAGAGAGAGATCTGAGCATTCGGAATTGCCGAGGATATAAAATTAAGCATGCTACACTTTAGTGTAGCTAAACACGACAATAAAATAATAAAAAAAATAAAAAAATAAAATTGTGAAATTTCTCGTTCGCTTACGTTACTAAAATTCGCACGTTTTACATACGTGTCTGAGGCTGAAATAACTTGTTGTGTAGGTTTTTTTCATAAACTTACTTAACATTCAGTAGGAAAACAAATTAAAAATATATGACTTGATCAACAACCTGTCGTCTTGCTGTGTATGACCAGATATGTTATTTTATACTGACTGGGTTTATTCGGGAGAAAAAAAAAAGAAAAAAAAAAGACGAACATAAAAATGAAATCACTTGCTGCTAAATTATTTTATGTTTTTAATTTTTAATTTATTTATTTCTTTTTTTATATATTTATTGATTATTTATTTACTTGTTTGTTTGTTTGTGTATTTGGTTGTTTATATCTTTATTTATCTATCTACTTGTGTATTATAATTTGTTTACCCACCACAGAATATTCCAAACTGGGTTTCCATAATGCTTATGTTTAGATATTTACAATATGCTATCATTCAGTCTGCAATATATATATTAAATTACATCTCTGAAAATAAATTTTGTCAAAGTAGTTTATTTATATGTATATCTATCTATCTCTCTCTCTCTCTCTCTCTCCCTATATATATATATATATATATATATATATATATATATATGCTGCTTTGTGCATTAAGTATTAATAAACTAGACAAAAGATAATATGGTTAAGTTAGAAAACATTAAACAGTGGATCTGATAAATTAAATATTTATACATTATTATAAATAGAAGAAAAAAACGATTAGAAATTTAGAATCTTTTAAATCTATTTATCATGAAAATAGCCTGCTTAGCATTCCTTTTTTTTTTTTAATTTATTGGTTTCATGGGGTTTCTAGTTGTTGGTTTTATTTATTTTTTTTTTTTTTTTTAATCGGGTTTTTTATTGTTTGTTTTTGTTTTGGTAACTTCCGAAAACGTTCGCTAATAAGGAAAAGCTCTAATTGCAAAAATTAGTGAATGAGTGAAATAATTCATTAAATAAGTCAGACAGCACATACCACAGACATAAACAATAAATTCAGTGACATTAGCTGTCTAAAACGTATTATAAAGAGAAGTAATTTTACATCTTGCGAGAGAGAGAGAGAGAGAGAGAGAGAGAGAGAGAGAGAGAATGAAAGAGAGAGAGAGAGAAAGAGAGAGAGAGAGAGAGAGAGAGAGAGAGAGAGAGAAAGAGAGAGAGACAGACAGAGAGAGACAGAGAGAGAGAGAGAGAGAGAGAGAGAGAGAGAGAGAGAGAGAGAGAGAGACAGAGAGAGAGAGAGAGAGAGAGAGAGAGAGAGAGAGAGAGAGAGAGAGAGAGAGAGAGAGAGAGAGAGAGAGAGAGAGAGAGAGAGAGAGAGAGAGAGAGACTATCATTTTACTTGAAGGTCAAGTTGGACTGTTCTCGCTGTACCTAACTGTGTGCTGCTCTAAATATAAAAATGATTTGTTTTTAATTGAAATCTGTTCAGCGTCATATGTGAGCGAGAGCTGCAGGGTTGCATATTTAATTATATACATCCTCGATCTGAAAACCAGTTTATGGTTTTATCTCCGTGGACTACCTATAAGTTATATATATATATATAAAAAATACTAATATGAAATATTTTTTTGGAAAAGCAGTAAGAGAAAAAAGAGACTTCATAAAATGATATTATTGTTGTGGTTCTTCGCAGTATAAATATAATTTTTATTAATTATAAAGTAATAATACCAAGTTATATAATTTAATGCGTTTATATTATACAAAACTAATATATAAACTTGAAATTGATAAAGTTGTACATAAAGACAGAGATATAATTTTAAAAAAAAAAAAAAAAAAAAACAACATTCATGTAAGAGATTTATTATAGTTAAATTATACAAATCTTGCAACTACGTTTAGCTTTGGACCGGTTATGAGACTTGAACCAGCAGCCTATCGATCCTAAACGCGATGGCTACTAGCACACACGAGCTAAACGATTATTTTAAAACCGGACACAAAGATTTGTAAAATGTTAGCAATATAATCATCTCCCGGCTAGTTCTTGATGGTCATTTAGCCTTTTGAGAAGAGGTTTTGTGGAACCGTTGAAGCACTGATATAAAACGTTTCTTTTAGTCGGATAATGGGAAATTCCTTTTAGGTAATAACGACGAGAAAAGAAGGACGCTCTTACAGCTGGTAATCACTTATTGGGTCATTAACAGAGGAACTGACGTTTTGTCGTAGGCTCAAGGAGTTACACTTAACAGTTAATAGCATGTCAAATGAAACTTGCTAAAGGGTTTTTCACACTCTGTAACTTTTAAAAGCGATTTTTGTTCTTTCTCTGTCAACTTTTTCTTCTTTTTTTTTTTATTCCCTTCTATTTCTATTTATCTGTCTATATCTGTCTATCTATTTATATTTCTATCTATCTATATTTCTATCTATCTGTATATCAGTCTGTCTATCTATCTGTCTATATACCGATTTGTCTGTCTGCTCTCTGGCTCGTTCTAATACATACACACACATGTACACACACATACAGACTCACATCCTTCTATTATAGATATAAACAGATTATGAATATCCAATATACACAAGCATGAAACCATAAACATCATTTTTTCCTTAATGGACTTCGTTATACTGCACTGAGTTAATTACATTAATCTTCTTTGTAACTTTATAAATGTTCTTTTATCTGTGTTCTGTATCAGAATTCAGAGTATTTATTCTTTTAAATAACGCTTACAATATCTTTGTATCTGAAATTTAACATACTTTTAAATTTAAAATAAATAATTATTATTACTGCATTTCCTTTGTTAAGAAAGAAACGTAATAAAAAATAAATAATAATAAGATAAATGAAATAAAAAATAAAATAAATGAAAATCATAAGGTAAAATAAAACTAAATTTTTAGTAATTTCCAATGAATAAAATAGTTCTCAGGTCTATTATAAATATTTAATTATGAAAAGGTAAACGTTAACCCAAATGCTCCTGAAAACAAAGAAGAAGAAGAAAAAGGAAGAAAAAAAGGCAATCCATTCTACCGAAATAGTCATTAACAATCACGCAGTATGGGCACACCTTTAAAATAGAAATGGCGTAATAAGGATCAATTTTTATTTTTTTATTTTTTTTATTTTTTATGTAGCCCTGACCTTAAAAACATTAATAGGTATGAATTGCTGACAGAGATATTGTATGTCTCGTGACAATGGCACGCTATCTGTGGACACACTAATCCAGACATGTCGTGACTGACACATATAAAGGCAATGTTGCTGAGATCCCAGTGCCCAGCACATCCAGGTATTCCGAGCGAACGCGTCCAGTGAGTCTTTTCTGACGTAAAATAAAATTCCTCGGAGTCTACACGTTATGGCTAATAAAATGCATGACATACGTTTAGGAATGCCCCGAAAATGTACTGTTTCTTGAACGACGTATTTTCTGAAGAAGAAGAAGGAGAAGAAAAGAAAAGAATATAAGATTTATGTGACTAACTGGGAAGCACATAATAACGAAAAAGAAATGATCATACTACTAACATTTTGAAACCGTTATCAGCTCTCTCTCTCTCTCTCTCTCTCTCTCTCTCTCTCTCTCTCTCTCTCTCTCTCTCTCTCTCTCTCTCTCTCTCTCTCTCTCTCTCTCTCTCTCTCTCTCTCTCTCTTACACACACATACACACACACACACACACACACACACTTTTTGTTAAACAAATTTTATTTTTTATTTTAATATCAGGCTTGTTAAAAAAAATCTGCTCATCCATGTATCTTATCTGTCTAATCAGGATGATGATGATGATGGTGATGATGATGATGATGATTATTATTATTATTATTATTATTATTATTATTATTATTATTATTATTATTATTATTATTTAATATCTTCTTTTTAAAACAAATAAACAGAAATTTCATGTGAAATCAATTTGAAAACTGAGGATTATTTTCCAAAACAAATTCTTCGGAAGCAAGTCGTTTGTAATGAAAGTTTGCGTGAATGCTGCGTCTTGCTTTACTTATTGATTACTGTTTGACTTGACAGGCATCTCTCTCTTTCCTGCAATCTCCCACATTTCACATCTCATTGAGAAAAAGCTCCAAATCAAAGTTTATTTTTCTTTGTTTGGTTCTGTTTCTGTCTCACAGTCCGTATTATTATGTCTGTATTATTATCTATATATGTACTACCTATATATCAGTCTATTTGTCTCTCTATCTATGTGTTACCTGTTTATCTGTCTGTATGTGTGTCTATCTATCTATCTATCTATCTATCTATCTACCGACTGATCGATCGACCTGTCTGTCTGTCTATCTATATATGTATTACCTATTTAGCTATTTATCTATCTGTATCTTCAGTCTGTCACTCTGTATATCTATCTGTCTATCTCTGTCGATAGTTATGTAAATGTATGCTGAAATAATGTTATGTGTCTACGTGTTTCTGTCTCTAATTAGTGAAGTATCCGTCTACATGCCTATCTCTCGTTTTCTCTCTTGTATTATTTATGAAGCTGTTTGTGTCTGTATACAAATCTACTATCTTTCATTTCTATATATCTGTCTTCTGTCTGTCTATCTATCTATCCATCTATTTATCTGTTTATAGATAGACAGACAGACAGACAGTCATACAGACAGATAGACAGACAGACAGATATATAGATAGATAGATTTCCCTTTCTCTCTATTTATCTCACGGTCTTCCCATGTTTCCCCTCTCTCTCTTTTTCTTTACATGAATACTTCACTGACTGTTGTCATAATAAACAACCTTTAAGACAGTCACACAGCCTCTGGGATCGCGCCCGGGTTGGCACTAATCAAGAGTAAAACGAGAACAGGTCGTGCTCTTGTGCTGACCGTAATCTCATTAACCCTTTCACTGACGAACCTTGCCATTTAGTGCAGGCAAGTTTATGTTGCTCGAGTTAAGTGTGAATGTAAATCTGAAACCCCAAAAAGGACAGGACAGAGAGAATAATCCAACGAGGCAGTATAAATAACAACATAACAAAAACAACAGCAGTCATATTAATAATAAAAAAAAAGGTTAAGAAGAAGAAGAAGAAAAGGATCACAAAAACGTCAGAAAACGACTACACAGAGAGTTACTAAGAGAAAGCGTAAAACTAAAATCCCAATAAATTTCTTTTAAGGTATGATCACACTGCACGAAAGGTCTTACCAACTAAAGAGAGCAACTGAATCGTCATGTTTGTCATTAAGTACTTTACAGTTAAGGTATCCTCGCTGACATGTTTTCCAATAAGAATTCCATTTGTTTCAAAGAATGCTTACATACTTATATATATATATATATATATATATTCATATATAGGTAAGTTCGTGAGATTTTTGTAAATGAATAAATGACTGTATGAATGATAAACATCGTACCACATTTTCTCTATGAAAAGGTGTCTGATGTGAAACGTGTTAGTTTTGTTTGGGTAATGATGAAATCACTGAGTGAACTTGACACAGAAAAGGAATGTTTTCTTAAGTTTGTTAGCGTTGAAAGTTTGCTGTGTATCTGATGATTGTTTAACAGACATGGATTTTTGTTACAGGACATTCCCATTAGCAGTAAATAGCAAACATCTGAATGAAAGCAGGAGAGAGGTCGGCAGAAGGACCAGTGAGTTCTTTGACCAAACATACGTCATACCAGTTACCTACAACAGAGCTGTAGTTTGTGCATTATGAAGAATAGATTCAATAACAAAAAGATCTGAAAAACAATAATAATAATAATATAATTATTATTATTATTATTATTATTATTATTATTATTATTATTTTTTTTTTTTTTTTTTTTTTAAAAACCCTGTAAATTACGGAAATCCGGAGGGAAATAAATTGTCGACAAGTTAACTGTTTTATTCCTCAATGTGAATCCCTTAACTGCTTATGTGCCGTGTATTAATGAAGTGCTTAAAACTAGTCACGAAACCTTTTAAGAGTAGAATCATCCTCCGCGTAAGTGAAGGTTTAGAAGGAACTATTTTAATCGTTCCAAATATAAACTTCAGCTGCATCGCTTAATTCGCTTTAATAAACATTTATTTAAACAAACGTGTAATTGAAGCTAAATGTTTTTTGGGGTTTTTTTTAAATAGCGGCTTTGAAATAAAATTTGCGTGTCTGCGAACATTATTTTTATTTTTGGATCGTAAATATTTAATTTAACTAAGTTTAAAGGAAAATTACTTTGTATCCATTGCTTTAGCGTATTAGTACATTTTGCATCTCAGTAAAAGCATTTCTCTTTGTATTCCTTTAGTTGTATCCCATGCCAGCCTGGAGCTCACCACTGGCTTATCTAAGGCCGTCGTAGGTGCGTTCCTGTATATGGGAAGGTATATATCAAAAATCCTCTGCTGCTTAGTAATCGATACAGATAGAAATGAAGAGTGGAGGTGGCGGATTTCCTCTCAGAACATCATTCTACGTGAAACTCTTTTATGACAGTTGATAACCATGTGTTGAAGTGAACTTCGATGTCTGGTTCATTTATCTATAATCCTCTGTTGCTCCGATCCTGCTTCAAACACACTGAAATTTTCTGAAATTGTTTTTCATCATTTGCTGACACTGCAACCTTGTTTTGTGCTATAGATAACAGTTACACACACACACACACACACACACACACACACACACACACACACACACAAACTGTTACTCCTCACGCTGGGATCAATATCTACTATTTACTGATGGTGTTTTCATAAATTCATGATGATCGATGCGTGATATCTGATGTGTTGTGATATTAATCATGGTGTGAATTAGATGTTTTTATGTAGATGTTAAAACAATATGTACTGTAACAATAGCGGTGTAATTTTTGTTTGGTTTGCTTGTTAAGACTTTTTCTCTCTCTCCCGTTCTCTCTCTTTCTCTTTATTTATCACTCCCACTGTATGTATGTATGTATGTATGTATGTATGTATGTATGTATGTATGCATGTATGTATATGTGTGTGTGAATCTGTCTTTATATGTTTATTTAGATGTAATTACGTATGTATCTCCATAACATTTTTTTTCTCTCTCTCTTTCTCTCTCTCTCTCTCTCTCTCTCTCTCTCTCTCTCTCTCTCTCTCTCTCTCTCTCTCTCTCTCTCTCTCTCTCTCTCTCTCTCTCTCTGTTTCTAAGGTTTGTGCGTCAGTTACTGGTGTGTATGTGTGAGCGTGGTGTGTGTGTGTTGTGTATGCGTGTGTCTGTGTCTATGTGTGTCGGTGTTATTTTCCTTTTCATTATACGGTTTTTAATATTGATCAATAAAATTCTTTCAATTTCGCTGTGAAACTGTTAACTGAATTTTATGTCTTATTCAGGTATTTAAAATCTAACACATTTTAATGTGTTTTCGTTTCCTCTAGAGAATTTCGAGCTGTAAAAGCAATCTTCTGAGTCGTTATTTTGTTTCCAGTTTGTGTTAGTTTATGTTTTTACGCTGGCTATACGTGAAACTACGTAATGTTTTTAATGTTTTTTATCTGTCTTTTTTTTCTTCACTAGACTTGACAGCTTCATTATTTTGCACTTTTATATTTATTCCTTTTATTCCTAAATAAAATATATTTAAAAGGTTTTTGTATTTGTTTCATAATTTTGCCATAACAAATGTTTTGTGCTTGGAGAACAAAAAGAAAAGGATTAATAGAAATGAGAATGTTAGGTTCGCCATTTCGAAAAATAATAAATATATTTTGAATTCAGAAGGTCAGTATGATGCCATATTTTTTCTCTTACATCATACATCTAATATTACCTCATCAGTTAAACTCTTCCTAACCAATTACATCTCGAGACAGGTCATTTGTCAGCAAGCATCCAATTTCAGCCTACAAACTCTCTAGAACCTGAACACAGCACTTGCATCTGAAAGTTTCGTTTTATTTCATTTGACGGCGTATTAAGATTAATTTTATGTTAGCAACTGTTGATGTCGTCAAATAGTCGTTTACTTCTAGCCTTCCGAGGAAATGTTTTTTTTTTTTTCTTCTCTAAGCTGTAAGGGATTTTTTGACTATTTGCAGGAAAGCATCCACCAAAATCTTTCATATATATCTGAAACCAAATGTGATACAACAACTTAAACGCATATGCATTCGCACAGTAAACAAATAAACACAAACAGAGAGACCCGAGGTCTACAGCTATAATACACATCCTCGACATAATTACGTTGACAGGTTTTGTAACAAACCTTGTTAAAAACGGATGTGACTTGTTCCTACATCGTTTGTAATTTCCTCCATATTGAAGACCACTCACACGGCTACTACGAAGGGCACGATAACGTTGGCAATGAAGCCGTTGGACGTACAACGAAATCCTGCGTACAGGCATCAGGTTAGTTATTTCCTCCGTCAGTCGTGCAGTAGACTCTGTCGAATCGCTCCGTGCAGGTGTTGTTCTTGTTCAGCAATACAAATAAACAAGACATGGGAAACTTCTGTTTAAGCCAATGACGACAAGTAAACATCATGAAAATGCTATTTTAGTCTTTTATTTATATATATGGATTTATTAACAGAAGCTTTTTTTATTATAAAGATATGTTCATTTGTTCAGAATTAAAATATATGAATTTTAGTTTAGAAATAACTTCGTAAACGTGTTTTGCTGTGGTGTTATATATTTTTTTTTTTCAAAGGTATTCTTTTTGTAATATGCATTTTGTTTTGTTTCTTTGTTTGTTGATGTTGATGCTGTTGCCTCTGCTGCTGCTATTGCTGTTGGAGAGGTTAGTTGCTGTGGTGGATTTATGTCTTTCTTTCTTTTTTTTTTTTTTTTTTTTTTTTTTTTTTTTTTTTTTTGCGGTTAAGTTAAAAATTGTTCTCTTTCTGTATCTGCCTGTCTCGTTCTCTTACTCTCCTCTTACTACATGTTCCATCATTTCTAAGTTTCTGAATGCACAGCAGAAATGTATAACGTATTAATGAATTGTAAATCTTTTGACACAACAAAAAGAAGACTACTGCTCCGTTTTAATTTGCACGCGATCTTCACATCAAATATGATACGGCTCTTCTGCATAGGACAACAAAAACAATTCACAACATTCTACATTTTGATAATTCTCAGCGTCCGTGGTAACTGTAACAGTTCTAGTGCTAACCATTAATCTATATATTTCATTACCGGCTTGGCAGCTTATTCGGTGAACACGGGTTATATCAATACTGTTCAGAGCTGCCTAATTTAGAAGGCAACGTTCTTTTCAACAAGTTATATATCACTGACTGGTATCCAGAAGACAACACTGTCAGCTGTAGATCAGAGGTTTCAGAAATAGGCCAGAGGTGGATTCATTTCGGGGAATGTAGCTTTGTAGATCAGTGGGGTTTTATCATGAAGAAAATCGGTTGAAAAATGTAGATGAGGTTCCCGTCCCATGCATTCGCACTTCGTTTTTAGTGTTTAGCGTAATTTAACATTCTTGTTTGCATATCCCAGACTGTTCTGTTGATTGTTTTTATTCATCATCATAACCACCATCACTGTCATAATTATCCTAGTATTATCATCATCATTATCATCATCATTATCATCATCATTATCATCATCATTATCATCATCATTATCATTATTATTATTATTATTATTATTATTATTATTATTATTATTATTATTATTATTTTGTTGTTGTTGTTGGTATTACCCTGAATACGTACATAACTTTTATTTAATAAATGCATTTATTTATTTTCCTGACGAATTGATCCCAAATGATTTGATAATATCGATTTGGAAAATGAAAGTCAATACCCGGAAAGTGCCGCGAAAGACGATCACTAAACTGCGCTATAAAAAATTCCGTCCTATTTTGTTACTCTTTGTCAGGAGGGTGATAAAGCAAATTCAAAAAAAAAACACCCAAATTTAAAAAAAAAAACATCCTATTGAATTTTTAAATAATTTCGTAAAATACCGTAAGGAAAGAAAATGGTTTTTGTTAATCTTTAAAAAAAGTGTGATAAAACAAATTCATCTGTTAGGTCTATGTCAAAAAAAAAATTTTCATCCTTTTAGTAAATAGAACACTGTTATTATACTTTGAAAGGTTTTGAAAATGGTTTCTTTACTAAACTCTTGAAAAAAATCTGCTTCAACCCTCGTGAAAATTAGGTCTATTCAAAAAACCGTAATTGTTTTCAAAGACGTTTTCCGTGGACCAAGTCAGATTCTAGATTTTAACAACAGCTCATTACCCTTTTACTTTATCGTCATATTCGGGGGCAAATATGCGCCACTTAATAACATTAGCAAAGTGTAAAGGACACAGATGGACATGTCTCTATAACGTCACTTGACTGTGAAACGTAACTTTTTCACACCTGAACTGACAGTTAATTAGTTCGAGAACTGGCATTAAAAACAATCAAAGATAATAATCTGGTCTATGTAATCATCTTCTTTTGCTCGCACATCGGTCAGCTAACTGTAATCTGCTGGTGGTGGTCAGAAAATGCGTGGGCAGCTCAGTAGCAAACATTAATTGATGTGGGAGGTAAAATACAAAGAGCATCATAATAGATGTCTCATTTTCTGTCTGACTTATGAATCTTATTCTCCTTTGAGTTTAACAAACATTTTATTCCTGTCTCTCTAGGGATTCTCATTACCCTGATTACCCACCTGGGATCTTTTTATATCTCTCATTCAGGTCTGAGTTTTCGGATTTCTCTAACGTCCGAGTTCCGAAATCTCTATCACGTCCAATGTTTTGTCACGTATTCGTTTTAGATTTCTACTTTTCGTACCTCTATCACGGTCGATTTCTAAGGTCTCTCACACACAGTTTTGAAATCTCTTTTCAAGTCGGTATTTTGAGATATCTATGTATTTTGAAATATCTCTCTCTACCACATCAGCGTTTTGAGATATCTCTATCATGTGCGATTTGTAACATTCTATCACTCCATCCATCCCTTTCACATCACAATTTTGAACTCTTTCTGCCATATCAGCATTTATAGATATTTCTTTCACGTCCGACTTTTGAAATCTGTCTGAAACATATCGACTTGAGTTATATCTGTGATTTTTAGCATCTCTCTTTCACTTTTTGACGTACCTCTGTAACGTCCGAGCTCTGAGCTATTTCTTTACGTGTGTTTACGTTTCAGCCACGTTCCACTTCCAATATATGTTACATTCACGTCTGAGTTTTTGAAATTTCTCATACCATAGATTTTTGTCATACCTTTTGTGAAGTCGAAATTTTGGGATATTTCTTTCAAGTCCGATTATTTATATATTTCTTTTATGTCCAATTTGTTACATTTCTTTCACAATATTCTTGATATCTCTCTTTAAGTCCGAATTCTTAGATATCTCTATCACGTCCGATTTGGAAAATGTCTGTCACAATATGGATTCCTGATATCTCTGTCGTATCCGATCTCTAACCTCTCTCTTACACTATGAGTTGTTGACATCCTTCTTATACGTCCGAATTCTAAAATTTATCAAAGCCTGTGTTGTAATCTTTCTTTCATGTAGGCCTTACTTTAGTTTTTCAATATTAAGCACAGGAGATTATGGACTAATGTCATTTGAACATTGATTCTATAATTATTTCTGTCATCATTAATTGAAAAATATGCCGATAATGATAACTAAAATATCTCTTTTAGGAATTAATAAATAAAGTTCACTGAAATGCCGTCAAAAAGATCATTCATTCCTTTCCATATAATGACGATAATCGCCAATTCAAGCTGAGATGTCGTGTAACAACATATTTATTATTTATTTTCTAAACACTTTACAAGCACACCAGTGAACTTCCTAAAATTGCTCTGTACACCAGCAAGCCGATGGCTAAAGGGAAAATTCATGTTTCAACTTGTTTTCGTGGCGATTCTACCTTCGACTGAGGTTCAAGGCTTTCGTGTAATGACCCGCTGTTTCGCTAATTAATTCTACGTACGAGAATGAATACTTAGATGAAATAAAAACCGGGGAAGAAGCTGTATAAGGTTCGGGATATCTTCTCAAGGAGAGTTAACTTGTTTATTTTGCAATGTGATCAAAATAAAAGAAATTTACTTATTATAATTACATATCAGAAGATTCATTTAATGTTTTTGTTAATCATTATTTGGTGAATCGTTTAGATTTCGACTCTCCATTTTTCGAATGAAGTCGGGGTTTTCCATGTAGAATTTTTTAATTACGTTTTTTTGTTTAGGTTTAATGTGCAGTGTTACTACTGTTATCATGTTTTCTCAAATACGTATCGATAATAAAGATTATTAGATGTCAAACAGTTGAAACATAGCTATCAAACTCTTAATTTGTGATTGTCGTTATTTTTATGAGAGGTTTCTGGTCTATTAATCTAAAATGTCAGTGAAAATATATATGTATGTGTGTATTTCTGTATGATGTTGTGTTTATTATTTGCTTTTAACGATCCCAAAAAAACAACATAATAATTATTTTTAAAAACAGAGAAACGATATACATATTAATTTTATTATATTTTAATGTGGAAAAATTATCATTACTTAAAAGTAGATAATTAATAAATACTATTATAAAATCCTGGATTGAGCTCAAAACTAAAGATCACGCCATAAATAAAAAAATTAAAAAAATTAAAAATTTAAAATTAATCGAAATAATGACAGTATCATATCAGATAATGTATATATTTTTATTTTAGATTTATTATTCCATTTTTGTTTCATTTTTCAATTTGTTTAATTCAAGTTCATAAACTGAGTAAGCCGCAGGTTATCGCGGACTTTCTACCAATGATTTTAGTCGCAGTGAAAATTACTTGTCTTTTCAGATTCACGGACGTAGTTTGACACTGAGATTCAAGTTAAGCTCGAGGCTCTGCATTGTTAGTTTTATGTATTGTAATGTGAACATTGAGTGAACGTTTTACTCAATCAATACGCTAAAAACCTGAAGCGTGTCCACTTTGCTTCTTCTCATATACATGGCTTAGAAAAATCCACATCATAATTTCCCTGTAATATTGCATGATCATAAAAATTGCAGCATTTCGCATTTTTATTTTAGCATCAGTGAGTATTCATCATCAGGAAAAGGTGATTAGAATTTAGGTAACAGTGTCATGTTGTGATTTGTTGGCAAGGTTATAATTATTCTCTGGTGGCTGATAAAACAATTTCTGAATGAAATTCGATCAACTATAAATGGAGGAAGAAAAATAAAATTGTCCGGAACATTTGTGATAAAAACTGTATGGACCATAAGATACGGTTTTTATTATTTGTAACCAGAACACGTACTCATTTAAATTCCATTATTTCCTTTTATATCCATCAGTAATTGGAGGAAACTTTAAACCCCCAAGCGCAAATGTAAACCGAAATTCACCAATTAAATATTCAAATAAACAACTACTATGTTAACATATTAAACAGACTGGAGTGCTTTGGTATGTTGGAGGAAATTACTATCAACAACTAAAGCAATAGAGATTTTTGTCTATTTAATGTTAATATTATTTTACATTATTCTAGAAAATCTTAAAGTGGACACTGAATTTATTTGTTCAATTCAATAGCAAAAATAAATTAACGTGGGAGATAAAACCAGAAGAACATCGTAACAGATGTTTTACCAGTCTCATTCTTGTGTTTCATTTAGGAGTCTTATTCTCATGTCTTTCTGACAAATCTTGTGATACAGTCAATTTGTTGATTCCTATCAACCTAACCAGCTTCACGTCTCCCTTTCAGAACAATTTGTCATATCCAAGCTTATAGATTATTATCGCGTATAGATACCTGAGATCTCTTTCTTATGTCCTGTTTTAAGATCATTCCTTCACGTCCGAAATTTTAGATATCTCTATCATGTCCGCTTTGTTAGATATCTCTATCACGTCCGCTTTGTTAGATATCTCTATCATGTCCGCTTTGTTAGATATCTCTATCATTTCCGATGTAACGGGTCTCTCACAGGATAGATTCGTGATATCTGTCTGTTACATAACACTTTCCAGATGTCTCTGGCATGTCTGAGACATGTCCGATGTTTTAGACTTCAATGAAGTCCGAGTTACGAAGAATTTCTCTCACGTCCGAGTTTTTAGATTTCAGTGACATCCGAGCTTTCGAGCACGTGTCTGAATTCTGAATCACGTCCGAGTTTTCAGGTCTTTCTTTCACCTGCAGGTTTTAAAGGTACGTCGTTTTCATATTCAATCCTGGAAGAATCTCTTTGATGTCCGACTTTTCATCTCTCAGTTTGATGTCCAACTTGACGAATGGTTTTTGAGATATAGCTTTCACGTCCGGCTTATGATGTCTTTCTAATTCTGAAATATTTTCCCTATTTAAGAGCGTAGCAATTTTTCTTTCAACTAGGCGTCATTGTCTGTATAAGATGTGCCTTTTTGGCTGGTGAAACAATTACTGATTTCTTCTAGTCTTTTCAAATTAAGCACTGCATCATGGACTAACGTGACTAGGATATTGGTTCTATCGTTATTTGCTATAATCATCATTAATCGAAAAATATGCCCTTCCTGATAACTAAACTATGTCTTTTAGGAATTAATATATTTTGTTTATAAAAAAAAATTAATAATAATAATTCATTGAAATATCATTCAAAAGTTATTCATTGTTTTCTTCATAATGACCATTAAATGAAATCAAGCTGATGTGTCATTTAACAAAATATTTATTCATTATTTATTTTCTAAACAATTTTAACAAGCACACCAGTGAACTTCCTAAAATCGCTCTGTACACCAGCAAGCCGATGGCTAACGGGAAAATTCATGTTTCAACTTGTTTTCGTGGCGATTCTACCTTCGACTGAGGTTCAAGGCTTTTGTATAATGATCCGCTGTTTTGGTAATTAATTCTACGTACGAGAATGAATACTTAGATGAAATAAAACCGGGAAAGAAGCTGTATAAGGTTCGGGATATCTTCTCAAGGAGAGTTAACTTGTTTCTCAACATTTATTTTGCTGTGTGACCGAAATAAAAGAATTTTCATTTTTATAATTGCATATCAGAAAATACGTGTGGTGTTTGTGTTAATCATTATTTGCTGAATCTTTCAGCTTTCGGCTGAACGTTTTTCTAAGCAGGATTTTTTAATTACTTTTTTTTTTTTTTTTTTTTTTTTTAGTTTAACGTGGAAATTTAATATTATTATTATGTCCACGATCATCTTTTATTACTGTTGTTGTTGTTGTTTTTTTCTCCCTTTCGCTAGGGAATTCGTCGATTATTTGTATTTATATCTTCATTATTATTTTGTTTTGTTTATTATCAGTTTTACATTGTAAGAATTCAAAACTAGAACAATATATTTTTCGCTGTAGCAGAATAATAGAAATCATTTGCCTGCTATTCAGCTTTTAATTTTATTCTATATACGATTTTGCTGGATTATTTTTGCATATAGGGATCAAAACCAATGGTAAATGCTTACAATTCAAATATGCCTGGTCAGTAACGTAAATATTAGCTCTATTTTGAAATAAAAATTAAATAATGTTTGTTTTTAATATTGTGTTGTTGTTTTTTGGGAGGTTGGGGTTTTTGTTTGTTTTTGTTTTTGGTGGGGAATTTGTTTTGGGGGGTTGTGTTTTTTTGGGTGTGTTTTTAATATATATATATATAATACATCTTTATAATAAAAATTGTTACATGTCAAAATAATAGCTGCAAAACAGCAGTCAAAAGTTTAATTTGTGATCGTGGTCACTTGAGGTGTATGAATCTGAAATGTCATTGAAAAACACGTGTGTGTAGTTCTCTCTGTTATTGTATGTATTATTTGTCATTAACTGGATTAAATGAATTAAGGGAATAAAACAGATAAATGAAAAATATGTGCATGTGTGCATTTCTGTGTGTTGTTCAGTTATTTGCATTTAACGACCCGAGTAAAAGAATTAAAATAAAAAAACTGAAATAACGATATACATGTTAATTTTATTATATTTTAATATGGAAAAATTATCATTAACTAAAACTAGATAATTAACAAAGAGTACTATTAAATCCTGAATGAAATTCAAAACCAAAAGTCCAGATGATAAATAGTCGTTAATCGAAATTATGATAATATCAATTTATATAATGTATATTTTTCATTTTAGTTTTATTGTTAAATGTATGTATGTGCATGTGTGTGTGTGTATATATATATATATCTTTATATATACTTTTTATTTTATTTAAAAAAAAAAATTCTTCAAATTCAAGTTCATAAACTGAGTAAGCCGCAGGTTATCGCGGACTTTCTACCAATGATTTTAGTCGCAGTGAAAATTACTTGTCTTTTCAGATTCACGGACGTAGTTTGACACTGAGATTCAAGTTAAGCTCGAGGCTCTGCATTGTTAGTTTTATGTATTGTAATGTGAACACTGAGTGAACGTTTTACTCAATCAATACGCTAAAACCCATTCTCACAGACTGGAGTACATGTCATTGACGTAAAACACAAAGAACACAAGTTCAGATCAAACAACACACGCTTGTCGTAAATGTACCACACTGGTACCGCTGTTTGAATAATCACAGTTTTCATTACTGAATTTATTATGTAAATACTGAAAACGCCCGGCGAATATTGAGAAAATAAAGAGTTATTTTTGTTGCTTATATACGGTTAAAAAAACACACACACAAATTTGGGTTAAAAAAAAAATTGAAAATGGATTTATCAATATTAAGTTATCACAAAACGTTAATGCCTGAATCGTGTTTGAATTATCAGGGGTTATTGTGAGATTATTAATCTTTCCCAACATACTGCATTTTAGAATCTTTGTACTTTCAAAACTTGGACAGACAGTTACATGGATACTAAACAGACATTCTAAACAAAGTCGATTCGTTTTATGATGAACAAAACATCGCTTTGTAGCTAGGATGTTAGACTGCAAGGATAAGTCGCAGTATTAATCCTGTTCACTCGATCCCGTTCTAGACAACCTCCCTTAACTTATTTACCAAAGACTCTTGTATCTGCATTTATGTCTGTATCAAAAAACATTTTAAAACAAGCCTTGCTGATAACGGTTGTCCTCTGAGTACCATTTGTGGATTTCATCTCAAATTTCATCATTAAAATCTAAACCTATTAATATTAATATTAAACTGTATTATAGGTTGAATATTATAATAGCTGTGTTTTAATGCAAAATTCATCTGGTTATATTAAGTTTAGAAAGTTAAAAAGAATATATGTATAAAATTTATGTAAAGGAAAAACTAATTCTACAGAAGGTGTATCAGTCGGGAGGTGTGATTTTGCCACACAACTCGGAAATAAAATTAAAATGCACGTTAAATACCGAACTGCGTCCATTGTGCTTTTTCTCACACACATGGCTTCGAAAAATTCTCCATATACGTTTTCTGTAATATTGCATGATTATAAAAATTGCAGTATTTCACATTTTTATTTCAGCTTAAATGAATATTCATCAGGAAATAATGATTAAAATGTTGTAACAATGCATATCAAGTCAAGTGGTGTTTCGATGACAGAATTATAAAATGAAATTCGATTACAAATAGATGGAGGGTGAAAAATAAAACTGTCTGAAACATTTGTGAGTGAAATTGTACGGACCTTAAAACATACAGATTTTTTATTATTATTTGTAATCAAACCACGTACTCATTTAAATTTCATTATTTCCTTTTATATCCATCAGTAACTGAAGAAAACTAAAAGCCCCAAGCACGAATGTAAATCGAAATTCACCAGATCAGTCGGTTTGAATGTAAGTTAAATATTCAAATAACCCGTTATGTTTATACATTAAGCAGACTGCAGAGCTTTAGTACGTTGGAGGAAATTACTGTCAACAACAAAAGTAATAAAGATTTTTTATTTTATTTTAGAACATTTTTAAAGTACAAGTTAAATTTACTGGTTTACTTTGTAAACGTCAAAATAGCCATAAAAATTGATGAAATATATTAATTATGTACGAAACTAAGTTTTATCGACTCCATTGTTTCCACAATTGAAGACTTAACAGCCGGTACACATTACCAGATACGCACATTAGAAAAATCACAATCACCAGACAGAATCTACGTTAATCTTGTAAAACACACCAGAAAAACATATTTTGTAATCCTAGCATCTACAGTTTTTTTCTCTATGGCTTCTTATTTTATTTTAATTTTATTTATTATTTATTTTTGTTTTCTGACCCTTCGAGAGAAAATATTGCGCATATACATTAAAGAATGCATTTATGCAAAAATTATGAAAATGAAAAAACATCGCATTAAACACAACATACAAAAAAAAAAATCAATTTGTGTTATGCATTTTATACTGTAATAATAAAAATTATAATCTTGTTCCTGGTTTCATATGTTCAGTATGACTACTCTCATTAATAATTCATAATTAATATCATTAATCATATCATTTCCTTCTGGTTTTATTACAAAACGTTAATATAACCAACTTATAGCGAAAATTATATGTATTATTAATAATAATAACAATAATAATAATACTGTTGTTTTTATTATTAGTCTGCAAAATATAACTGAACTTTACGTGTAGGGTGCACAACAATGGGTTTAAATATGTTAGCAAAATTTATTTTTGTTAAACTGGCTTGTCAACAGAAACCTGCTGAATAAACATGTACGTTTACAGTTCTAACAGGACTGACAGACTCACGTGACAGGTCTGGAAGGGAAAGTTCGAGAGAAGTATAATGGCTGCATGCATCTTCAGTGAAAGCTTTGTGAGAGAGACTACAAGGCACCGATCCCATACCTACATATTTTCAGTCAGAGACTTAACCCATGGACAGTTAATCTTGGATACACAGTTGTGGCGAAATCAGTAGCTGATTCGTATCTGAACATTTCTTTTATGATAAGTTAGCCGCACCGTCTTCATTTCACTAATTGAAATGTTAGACTAAAACTGTAGCAGTCTATTCGGTTACTAACCACGCACATTCAGTTGTTATGGTTTACATGAATCCTTTGGACTTAACGTAAAGCCTAAATAACTGAAGCCTATTCAGCGATAAGATCTCTGAATCCAATAGAAAACCAAGCATACATAACAACATGTCCATAATACCCCAGAACAGAAATCATCTGCCGTTTTGTCCTAAATTTGGGCGGGTAGGGTTCTAATCACGTATTACCACACTTCATATGTTCTTAGAGCTATAAACGGAATTAGATAATTCCCAAGTCATATATGTTCTGTGTAAAACAGAAAGCCTATGGTTTTTTTTTGGTTTTTTTTAATGCCCTCGGGAAATGACCAACTGTTTGTTTTTTAATAATTCAATTATCTAAACTACTTTCAGATAAATAGTTACTTCATTAAAAACGTTTCAATAACTACGTAAATAATCAGTATTCACAGTACTTCGTTCTCGTATCAGAGATCGCGGTTAGGTCAAACTGTATTTGAATTGACTACTAAAGTCCCCGTTTTCTTGTGTGTGTTTTTGTTTTTTTAAATTAGTGTTTTATAAATAAGAATATTTATAAAAGCCTATCTATCAAACATTAATAATATTAATGTTAAAGTAGTGATGGTAGTTAAACTGGTGAAATTAACACAGCTAAATTATTGCTAACATTCGCAGGTAAAATGTCGATGGTAACAGACTTAAATTGTTTAAAGTAACAGTTAAACTAATGTTTAATTAATAATGTTAAAAGTTACAGTTAAAATATTAACTCGTTTTAATTGCTAAAAGCAGCGCAGTAAAATTACTGAAAGGATCAATATTAAATTATTTAACAATGTTGAAACCTACAGCTAATGTACTATTGGAAGGTAAGTTACAGACGGTAACACTTTAGTTAATTTGTTAGTGCTGATATATACTGCTCTGGTATTGATGATAACACTTATAATTATATTATCGATAATGACATTCACAATTTAATTAGAGATATTGACTGTAACGCGTACTGTTTAATTATTGATGACAAGACACGTGAACTGCGGCTGGCTGTACTCGTGTTTTTTAAACACGTGTTCTTTTACCATTTGAACGAAGTTAATTAAATTACTATTAATTAATTAATTTTTATGGCTGTTATGTATCAATCGCGTATCTTTATTTAACAGTATCAAAGAGGAAACCCGCTGAAGCCACTGGATGGGCAATTCCTGCTAATTAGCAACAAGGTGACCTTACCATGAACAGAAACGAATTTAGCAAGGAATGAATACAAAATCTCGTAATATGTTACTCGTTACATACTAAACTGCGATATTACTTATTGTTTAAAAGCTTGTATTAGTTGTGTTAATACGTATTAGATGACAAATAGCTGAAACCACAAATAACGGTTATCAAAATAATGATGTTGAATTAAATTTTCATTTCGTCTCTCGTATGGGATAAAAACTAATATAATTTATTTATTTCCTTAGGATTCATAATTATGTCTTAATAAAAATTATGCAAAACAAGATCAAGATAAATTACAATTCACATAAACTCAAGAAAATTTTATCATACACATAACAGAGATGTCATTACGTTGCTTAGTCTGCAAATAATTTTTTTTTTTTTTTTGTTAATGTATATGTTCTGCAATAAACTGGCCCTAACCTATTAATAATCATAACGATTTAACGATTGTGTTCGTATCTTAAGCATTTTCTACTAGTTTAAATGTAAGAGTGACACCTAATGACAGTTATTAATAAAATGACTTGAAATGTTAAACACTTATACATTCATTTATTCCAACCGTTGTTTACATACTGTTATATCTACTTTTTGCATAGCCTATTACACTGAATTTTAATTTATTACTATAATCATATATTTACTTTCGTTTGACACCCAATAAACGAAATAGTTTTGTACCGAAGTTAAACACTGACTGATTTAATTCCGCTGTTACATTTATATCAAATCTGAATGTTTTATTATTATTTCAGTACATATATTAATTTATACATACATACAGAGGTATAAAGGTATATATATTAATAAGTACATACAAACACACATATATGTAAACATATACACATAGACACACATACACACACATAAATACATACATATATATATGGAAAGGTACATAAGTACAAAGGTGTAGACATGAATAAGAACAGTGTACAAGTGTGTGTCTCTTTTTCTCTGTGTGTGTGTGTGTGTGTGTGTGTGTGTGTGTGTGTGTGATCTCTGATCATAAAATGAAATACCACGATTATTTATTTCGCGCATACACGTTTATGTATATCATAGTGCGAGCTTGTCAGTTCTCATACGATAATAGTAACAAAGAATGCTGGTTCATACAAATCCCACTGAAACGATGCAATGTCCGTGATGGTATTTCGTTATACTGCCTGCTTACCAAATAAAGTAGTTCCCAGTACGCGTGTATGTGACAGGTCCAAATGAACATATAACAGATAAAGTGTTAGATGAATAAAATATTACACGATCGATTTGCTTCCGTCAGAATTCTTGTTTCAGACATTATTTTAATCTGATGTAGGAAACGATAAGGTTTCTGTGATTCGTTAAAGAACGAAAATAGCAGCAAGGCTGTAATTTAGCACTCGTTGAAAAACAGAGGCGTAACGTATTTCTTCCTGTTAATAAAACTGGAAATATCTTTCACCCTTTCTTACAGCTGTATTTTTGTGTAGCCTTTTATATCTTATTCATTATATTAATGTCTTAATGATAAATTTTTATACGTCGTACGAACAAATGGTGCAAATTAATTTCAGAATTTTCAGTAGTGTTTCCTTTCTCTTGTCATTAAATTCTAGTTAAAATTAAAAATTAAAAAAAAAAAAAAAAAAAAAAAAAATTAAAATGCAAGTGATAACTACAGTTTTAAGTCCATTAAAAAAAGGGGGCGTATCCAGAAACCAGAAAAAGACAGATATTATCATTGCGATAAATACAACTTTCCAGATGAAATGAATTTGTGTTAACCAGCCGAACAAACTGGTTGTCGTGTAATTGCCGTTGTTTTTAATGTATCGGCGGTCGGGTTTTATTTGATGGTTTACATCCAGCACGTGTAGGTGGAAGAACAAAGACTTGGTGAAGAGATGAAGGGAACCGTACGACATGTTAGCAGCATCACGACAATGTATCTTGTGCAGTACGTGACAAACGCGGCCATTTAGAAATTAAAGTTTAATTTACAAATTCACAAACAGCATGAGATAAAAACCAGGAAACAGAGGATTTGTTTTATCGTTGTGTATTTTGTTAAAAAAATTACTCAATTTTTACTAAGGCGTGATAATATAATAATTTTAATATGTTTAGGTATTTTAAGAATTTTTTTTTTTCATTTTTTTTTTTTTTTTAAAACATCTGTAGTGAAAAGAACGAAGAAACGAACACGCGAACAAGTGAACGAACGAATTAATGAAGGAATGAATGGACATAAGTAATTCATTTCAGCACACTACGGCATGTCAAACAAAAATATGTAAATTAATGAACTGTTGATAAATACCAGAAATTAAATTAAAAACCATATATTAGTTATAACAGAATTTAATACACATTTCAATTTTCTTTTTTTTTTTTTTTTTTTTTTTTTTTTTCCCCCTTCATTTGATAACGTTGTTTCTTATTTTATAATTCATTTGTTTTATTGTAATTATTATCATTTTTGTTTATGAAACGAAATAAATTCCCAGACTCTTGTATTTCTGGAACCGATCTTGAGTCAGTCGACCGTTTGCTGTATGATTCGGCGAATTCGAAGATTACGAGATCAAGTTACAAATTTGAAGGTTTTATTTTGAACAAGAATAATTTGCTGATTCTCAGTTTCTCGATGTAATTGGATTTCTTCCTAATGATGACCGTATCAACGACAAGAATAAATTGCATTCCATAATGACTAAGACGTTATATAATACATCTTGCATTAGCTGCATCCTGACTGAAGATGTTGTACGTCTCACAAAGACAAATCGATCACAGACATGTGTCGAATGAAATTAGTAAATGAAACGTGACAGGATAAACAACACTGGAACGTCTGAACGCAAGAAGATTAAATGATAGTCCTAGAATAATCGATGGATGGACGGAAGTATGGAGCTAAGTGTATATCTGTATGCAAACACGCAGACATAAACACACACACATCACAAGCAAATGTATATACATACACATAAATATCTACGTACTACACACACACACATTACACACAAACGTACATACACATATAGATTCAAAGTGCAAAAATACATGTACAAACACAATAACACATACAGACATACATAATAGATACCTACTTATTACATAGATGCATGTAAGTGATACAAATGTTATAATTTATATTAATTTCGACTTTTTCAATAATGCCTTGAAAAGTAACGAAAACAATTATTTTAAGTGAAAAATCTTTCTATTGTCTGGAGGTTACAACGAAACACATATATTTAAAAAACCCACCTATTACGTCCGAAATTGATATGTCATTAAAAACACAATGCAATATACCAGATACATGTATAATTGTATTTAATATATTCCTAGAAAAGACATAAACTCTTTTAATTTAATATATTCCTGAAAAATCACTATTTTATTCAATGTGTTGCTAGGGAAGTCTTGTACTATATTACATAATAATCGTGTTATCTATACACTATTTTATTTAATATATTCATATATCTAACTTCAACAGGTTTGCGAATTTCAAAAGATTTATTTCTGGAAATACATCGTCTGTATTAAATGTTAAATTTGCTTTGAGTTGCAATTAATGGGTGAAGCCCAAATATCTGGAAAAAGGTTTCGATTTATGAATCTGTTGCTAATCTCAACCGAAGCTTGACATAATTTTAATTACAAGAGTTCCGTCTCAGTTTGACGGTATTTCAGGAATTTTGATACACGTTCATTTCTGACGAATTGGTTTCGTCTGACGAGATAGATTCATTTCGTTTCGGTTCCATTCCGATACTTATTATTAAAAACTCAGTTACGCATGCGCTTCAAAGAGCATGTACACTGGAGCTGCACAAAATAACGTGATATTCTAACAACAACTACTGAAGAATTAAGCATTTTCAGTGAATCATTGTTCTGGAAAAAATTTAAATTGCAAATAAAAAGAGAATTTTGTGACAGTGTCTCAATTTCGTTTATCGAAACTGATTTTTACATTTACGAAATAGTTGACATTCAAACATCTCTCTCTCTCTCTCTCTCTCTCTCTCTCTCTCTCTCTCTCTCTCTCTCTCTCTCTCTCTCTCTCTCTCTCTCTCTCTCTCTCTCTCTCTCTCTCTTACTCTATCACTTTCTATCTCCAGACTACTTCGAACTTAAGGCTTTAGCAGGCTCTGTCTGTCTTTAAAAAAAAGTGACAAAACCAGTTTGATGATGTTTATTAATCATGTGTTATTAGCCACATACGTTCAAAACGCAGTATGACGAATGTCACAGATAAGAAAGTGTGCATGTAAACTGTGAGGTCAAAAAGTGCAGAACATTTGATTAGCACGGAATTAGACACGTCTGCCGTAAACAGGAAAAGTGTTAATTAAGGATCAGGTGTTTATTGTGGAAATAGATTAACCCCAAAAACAGCAGCAAATCAGCATGAAGTTATCTGCAAATATTTTATTCTTTTATTTTTGTGGGGGGTTGTATGCCTGTTTTTACTAACTTTATGCTTTAGAATGCATCGATCTTTATTCTAATATTGTCTATTTGTTTCCCTTTTTTCTTCTTTTTTTTTTTTTTTTTTTTTTTTTTTTTTTTTTTTTTTTTTAATTTTTTTTTTTTTTTTTTTTTTTTTTTTTTTTTTTTGTGGTTTTATATTAGTTTATTAATTTCGCTGCTACTAAACATCAATATATGAATATACATAAGCATACAGACAAACAATATTATAGACAGCCACATAGAGAGAAAGAGACATTCAGAGAGAGAGAGAGAGAGAGAGAGAGAGAGAGAGAGAGAGAGAGAGAGAGAGAGAGAGAGATTGACATAAATTTCATACTTTTGCTGTTTGTTGTTTTATATCCATTATCAAATACGAGAAACTTTTCTTCTGTCATTTTTTTTTTTTTTTTTTTTTTGTACTTGTTGTTTTACAACTAATAGAGGCTTCCAGTAATGTTGTGGGTCTGCAGAGAGCAAAGTACAATAAATTTATTTTCTCCATCATGATCAGTCGATTGAAATGCTGCTTTCGATAATGGTCTGGATAGGATCTTTATTTGCCGCACTTTACTACATTTCATCAGATCTAAAATTCAGGTTAGCAAACATAGGTTCCGGTTTTCTCTCGGTCATTCTGGCGACTAAACTGTTTATCATGTCGTTTGGAAGTTTATAGCACGACATTTGCAATTCGGTGTTGTATGGTTAAGGAATTTGCATATTCATATAATGATTAAAGGAAATAAAAATGTGCGTTTTCTCCTCAGTTTACACAAAAGTGTCTTCACCAAGCTGAATTACTCTTGAAGATTATAAACACTGTACTCCACGTAATTAAATTACACAAGTGCTGATTAACTGAAAATTAAAATGTAATTTGTTGTTTGCGAGGTGTTCATGTGCGCATGCTGTTGTTGCTGTTGTTTTAGGTGAAACTTTTCTGAAGAGTTTAATTCTTCTTCCTTTCTTTCTTTATTTTTTCATTTATTTTTTCTTTATTTCTTTTAATTTTTTTTCTTTTTTCTTTTTTTTTTTTTTTTTTTTTTTTTTTTTTTTTTTTTCGTTTTTGTATTTTATATATTATTATTTACTTATTTTGTTGTTACTTTGTTTCCTTTATATTGTTTTTATGGGTACGTGTGATTGTTCAGTTGTTCGTTTTTCTTTCTTTCTTTTCAGCATCTTTCTCTTTCTTTGATCTTATTTTGTTCCTTTCTTAGAGAATATTTGACTAAGTTTGGTTCGCTTTATTTTGCTGCTGTTATTTTGTTTAATTTGATTTCGTTTCTTTCGAATTTTTATCTTCTTTGATCTATCAATTTATCTGTCCCTCTGACTGTCTGTCCTTCTGTCTGTCTTTTGGTCATTCTGCCTGTTTGTTTATCTATTTTTCATACTATATGTCCACAAAACATCATTTTAACAAACCATATTAATCCATAATACACAATGAAAACAATAACAAAACAATATTTTTACCTGCTTGTTAAACTATCAGTTTCTCATTGCCTCATAACATATAAAATAACCTTTCACTTCCGAATCATTGATTTTCCTGTTTTGAAGTCATGATTACATCACATCACGCTGACATTGATATTTTATATTTCTAAAATTAATAATTTATAAAAAAAAAAATATTACAAAAAATCCCTTGACGATAATCGAAGTTACGAAATATTTTCGTTTCTCGTAAATTCATTGAGCACAAAGATATGTTAATGATAAAATGCGTTGAGGTGTTAATAGTCAATCAGATAAATAATAATTTCCTGGATCGATCCAGAATTACAAAAATCAAGAAGTGTAAAAAAAAAAAAAAAAAAGTCACGGACACAATGTATAAGCATAAACACATTTCAATAAAATCAGATGAATAAAATTTTCAAATCACTCGGCACAAAAACTGGAGATGTGTCACTGTGCTTTTTATTGGTATCGTGTGTGTAAATATATAGACAGACAGACAATCAGACAGACAGACAGACAGTCAGACAGACAGACAGAAAGATAGATAGATAGATAAATAGATAGATAGATAGATACAGAGATAATTTTTGTTAGTTATTTGCATTATTTTAATCACTATATCCAACCATTATATTTTACCATTAACTATTTCGTGTTTCCAAATTCGGTTTAATATAATCAGACAATTGCGAACCGTTAGGGAAATCATGGTCATTATTTGCTTTAACTTTACGCAAATGAGTACTATTTCCAATGCGATAATGACGACCTTGTAATAAATATTATATTCATTTCATGGCCTGAAAAAAAAGGACTAACATTAGTCTGTTTTTATACCATACTTCAATCATTTGATCACCAGTGTTAAGAATGCCACAGGCCCCGGGAATAGTACAAGACAAGCGTTGTTTCAGTTGTCACTGGATAGAAGCACGTAATGTTAATTTGGCACTGGTACTGCACGTTAGCTTAGAACTGAAATGAACTCAGTACGGGTTATGTTTGCGTAGGCGTTTATTTTCAGTGTATTCTTTTCTTTATTATTTATTATTCATTCATTCCTGTTTTAATTTGTATTATGTATTTCTTTTCTTCTACTTGTTTTGTAATACTATTTTATATTGTTGTTGTTGTTTTTCGTTGTTTCTTGTTTCGTTTTTGATTGTTGTTTTTTTTTTTTTTTTTTTTTTTTTTTTTTCTTGTTTTCGTACCGTTTTATAAAAAAAAAAAAAAAAAAAAAAAGATTCTTATTTTTTAAGGGAGAGTAATTTTGTTTAACTATTATTATTGAAGTTTTTTTTTTTTTGTTTTTTTTTTTTTTTGTAATATAATCAGAGTAGACTGATTTCAATCCTGGTCATATTTGTCATTGACATT
The DNA here is from genome assembly GCA_012295275.1 of Chrysomallon squamiferum. Lineage (NCBI taxonomy): Eukaryota > Metazoa > Mollusca > Gastropoda > Neomphalida > Peltospiridae > Chrysomallon > Chrysomallon squamiferum. The sequence continues at coordinate 1,380,139 of CM022670.1, forward strand.
AGTAAACTTGAGTAACTGAAATTAGTGTTCGCATTAACTGTTTGATTGACAGATGTGTCGTTAAAATACAAGTTTATTTGTTCATTTTTATTTTTAATGTATTATATATATATATACATAATAAAAATTAAAACATATATATATATATATATAAATCATTCGTTTAGATATATTAGATCCCTGTCACTTCGGGTTGCTGAATTTGGTCTGATATAGAGAATTTTTTTGTTGTTGTTTCTTTCTTATTTTTTTGGAGGGGGGGGTCTTTCGTTGGTTGATTGGGAGTTTTAGGGGAGAGGTCATTTTTTTTTTTTTTTTTTTTTTTATGCCAAGTCATTTTTAGTTTATTTATTTATGTTGTTGGTGGTATGGTTGTGGGTTTTTTGTGTGTGTGTGCGTGTCTGTGTGTGTGCGTGTTTGTGTGTGTGCGTGTCTGTATGTGTGCGTGTCTGTGTGTGTGCGTGTTTGTGTGTGTGCGTGTCTGTGTGTGTGCGTGTCTGTGTGTGCGTGTCTGTGTGTGTGCGTGTCTGTGTGGTACCGAGGGTTTGTGCCGCTGGAAACCTTTAGTCGAATGTAAACAAGCTGAGATAGGTTTAGTTGTTTTAGAGGCAGAGAAACAGAGAAACAGGCAAGAAAAGAAAGAAAGATGAGAGGATGTGTGCTTAACTATATTCTACTATTATTATTATTATTATGTCATCATCATCGCCATCATCACCCTCATCCTCATCATCAACATTAGTTCAGTTAAGCACAACAACATGCTGTCACAGTAACATTTACCTTCAGTCTATGACAAAAATAGCAAGATAATAAAATCTGTTATATGTCTCCTAAATACCAGCATATTTCCTACTAACCCATTTAGACGTCCATTTTTGAACAAACTCATAATAAATCATAACTGGCGTCCCTTGTTTTGTGCTAGACAGCTAAATTTTAACATAACTAAATCAGTAACCTAGACAGAACTTTATTCGGCTAAGTAAATTAATATTTTATTATTTAAGTCAGTTATTCATTAGTTTGTTTTTACTTTGTTTTTAATTTATAGGAGACACGAATTTCGTGCGTAGTAAATACTAGCGTATGTATGTATGTATGTATGTATGTATGTATGTTTATGTGTATTATTAAACGTGTGAATATAAGTGCGTGTATGTATAAACTGTGTGTGTATCACAAATAAGAGTGCTTTTTTTATTTCGATTTGGTTTCAGTTTTAGAGATTTTGCTCACGAGATTTTTATTATTATTATTATTAACATCATTATCATCATCATTATTATTATTATTTATTTATTTATTTAGTTAGTTGTTTTTGGGGTTGATCGTTGTTTGTTTTCTTTGTGCTTTTTTGTTGTTGTTGTTGCTGTTGTTGTTGTTGTTGTTGTTGCTCTTGTTGCTATGTAACACATATATGTTACAGTCAGAGGATAACTACCAAAACCATGCTTGCCTCTTCATTATCACGTTCAATCTTCTGACGAAACAGAAATTGAAAGTAACAAAATTATTTGGTAAAAAGTACTTTACTCTTTTTTCACTTAAACAAAAAATAATAATAATAATAAAAAAAAAAATTTAAATGGATATTTACGCCAAATCTGAGGATTACGTCTCGGAAAGATCCGTCCTGTGTCGCATATTTTTAGAACTGATAAAAACCTGACCAGACTTGGAACAGACATTTTCTGTCCTCGTGGAAAGATTCGTCCTCCACAACCGGATAATGACCTACGAATGTAATAACACTAATAAAATGGTAATTAGGTAATTAAAAAAAAAAAAAAAAATGCCTTTTTTACCGTTTTAATTCAGTTGTTCAAATACTGATGAAGATGCCGCACATTTCCCCTGATTTTTCTTTTGATACCAAAAATAATTAAAGGGAGAAAAGAAACTTTTTATGATTAATAAATAAGAAGCAAGCAAGCGTAAAGGTTGTTGGCCTGCAAATGTGATAAGACTGAAAACTGGTTAATTATGATTTAAACGGATTTAGGTAGTTCACCCTGTAAGTCTTTAATTTTTCAAGATATAGTATCAGTTTCTCTACCTATCTATCTATCTGTCTGTCTATCTTTCTATTTATTTATTTATTTGCTTATTTCGAAAAATGAAACTTATTTTGAACATTAAATCCAAACAAAGCTAATAATTGATTAAATATTGCCATAACTTAAAGGTTTTAATTTACGAGATTTATTTGTGGATATCTATATTTTATTTTACACTAGATTATCAAAGACGTGTTTTCCTGTTCAGGAGAAGATAAATATAAAAGATCACTTGTTGCTGTACGAATAAGTGGTGACAACATATTTATTGTGGTTTTCTTTATTTTATTTTATTTTATTTTTATTTTGTTTTGTTTGTTTGTTTGTTATTATTATTTTTTATGTTTGTTGTGGGGAGTGTAGATGGTTTTGTTTGTGTGTGTGGTTTTGTGGTGTTTTTTTTTTTTTTTATCTGTATGGTTCTTGACTATCAGTATATCGCAGATTACTATCGTGAATTAAAAATGTGCTGATGACGTTGTGAAATAACTTTTTCATATCACTTCATTTTCTTTTTATTAATGACATACATGCATTGTTTTTTTTTTATTTTGTGTGTGTGTCTCTCTCTCTCTCTCTCTCTCTCTCTCTCTCTCTCTCTCTCTCTCTCTCTCTCTCTCTCTCTCTCTCTCTCTCTCTCTTCCTTTATAGTTACTTAACTAAAACATTGAACTTTTAACATATTATGATACTCTGCATAAAGACTTTGCTTCCAATTATAATGGTTTCGAAGAGGTGCTGCTGCTTCTTTATGTCCATACACAGCTGTCATCAATTAAGCATAGGTGACATTTTTGAAGAAGCTGAACGGACGATGACCTTAAAACAAAGGAGGAAATTATCAGTTTTAACAATCATTACAAACAAAATGGTTGACTAATCACCTCATTACCATAACACGTGGGATCAGTCTTTGACAGAGCCAGCAGAAATTACAAAATGGTTATTGTTACCTGTCTTGGACAGAATTGTTAGGAGAGATCAGAGTTCAAATCCAGGCGGTTTCACTTGGACGGGCCTCTCTTAATGGTAGCATGCGAAAAATGCATAACCACTTACTATGCTTAATACAATAATGAAAAAATTATATAATAGCGATTGATAGCACGATGATAATATTTAATTAATATTTATCGCAGCTGTATCTCGATAAAGATTTTCTGGCGCCGTGATTTCTGTATAAATAATTTATGTCATCACGGAAGATGAAAATTATCGAAATTTTATATAAAGCAACACTTAAAAACGAAACCACTGTTTCTTCTTTGGTGACACGGTTATCATACAGATTGTTTCTTTAGAGAGGGAAACGGCATTCCAGTTCTATAACAGTATCACTGAATTTTCTGTGGCTATGTTCCACACCAGATAACCTTTAATAATAATATATTAAACTGTTAATTCTTAGACAAATCTAAATTGATTCAACCAGTTTCGTGGCGCTAAATACTTGGCCAAAATGTTTCCGCTCCCAGCAAACTAATGCCTCATCACTTGCTCGGTTCCTGTGATAGGAATTATCACAATAAAATTTGACATTGTTTTTTAGTGACAAGATAATCCCTGGCCTGTCTGTTACATTCGAGTTCCTAGACAGAATTATATTTTGCAGTATTAATTTAATCCTAACTTCCGACGCGGCTGCTTGTTTGACATACGTTTTAAAGCGCTGTGCATTATTTCATCTAAGAGTGGCTTGCAATCAACAGCACGTAATACGCAGTAGTTAAATGTGTCACTTGTGTCGCGAAAACAAAAGACGAATATTGAATGCACTTGATTACTTGATAATGCTTAATGTTACCCAAAACCTGCATACGTAAACGTACAGACAGACAAGTATGTGTGCATCCACACACACACACACACACACACACACACGTTAGTACAAATAATACGTGATTTTTGAGCTCATGGTTGATATGACAGAAAATCACTAGTCTGGTCGTCCGCCTTCAGAATACAGGTGAATAGGTGCTATACGTTCGAGTCTCGTCAGCGGTATCTGATACAAATAACAAGAATATTGGTAGAAACTTAATCACGTTTAGTATATTTTGCTGGAAATTCTTTATGTTTCTTTTTTTTTTTTTTTTTTTTTTAACCAAAGTTTATATGAAATTTCTTTAATATTTTGATATGAAAACTGTAAGTTTTGAACAAATAATAACAAGAAGAAAAAAAATCATAACATCTTTGTGAATAATCCTCAGTTCAAATAAATAAATAAATAAATAAATAAATAAATAAATAAAAAAGACGCATTAAATGATGCCATATACATGTGGCAGTTTTACTGAATCGTACCGATTTATTATCAGAACTACCCATTATTACTGAAACCTCTGAAAAGATGAATTTTTAATTATCACAGGTTCTACACAATTTAACTTAAAAAAACTAATAACAAACCAAACGTTAAGATTTCTAAAAAAAAATCTGTCCTAATTTATATCCTCTTGAAACGACCTAGTTTATATCACCTGTGAATGGGTAACTGCAGCCGTAGTAAACTGCAATTAACAACGAGGACATATCAGTAACAGAAAGCAATTTAAAATCTTTCAGACAGAGATCTCGGACTTTCGATTACATTTAAATTACAAAAGCTTAGCACTGGTCTGTTAGATTTCATAAACAACCCTGGAGTCTTGACTGTTTGTTTTGCGGTTTCTTTTGCTTTATTTCATCAGTTTTATCCGCCGAACAGCATAATCATCTTCAGTTTTACTAACTGCAGTTGTTTTTGCTTTAATTCATTAACTATAACTTTTTTTGTTTCTTTGCTTTCATAAACTGCAT
>CM022670.1:1390000-1447500 GCA_012295275.1 Chrysomallon squamiferum
ATTTAAATTTTAGATTTATGCTTGTCATTTTTTTACAACCATACACTATTATAAATTCCAATTTGTTTATTAAAAAAAAATAATTAAAAAAAAGCTAATTCATATTTGCCATTCTTTTTTCCCCAGTCATATACAATTATCAATGCCATTTACTTATTGTAAATAGTACATATTTGTATTTTTTATATTTTTTCATACATATTCACATCTTCTTTTTCATTTGCACACAGTGATATTTAGGTTTCTACAATCAGACACAGTTGTGTTTGTTTTCTTTCTGACAAACATGTATAACTATACTTGATGCTTTTTCTTTTATATATTTTTTTTTTTTTTTTTTTTCTTGTTTCCTATTTTGACAATCAAATTCAGCATAGACATTTAGACAACTGTTTACAATCATCTTTGTCATGTTCCTTTTGATCACCAAACTCTGTGATTGTCTACAGCAAATATCCAGCATGTTCTTGGCCACAACATCATGTAAAGACTGTTTTCTTTCACAGGAATGTGATCAAGTATGTGGGCCACTTCGCTAAATGTAGGTAATCGTTTAGTTTAAGAGGGTCCAGCATAAGTTTCACACAGGAAGAGTTTCTAATACTTTAGATGACTCACTGTCAGGATTATGAGATTTTTTTTTACTTTTTTTTTTTGTCTAGACAATCTGTTTTCCCGTTCCAAACAAAGTGAACACTATACAGCCGAACACACAGACAGCAGCAGTCTGGTTAAATACAGCACTCCAACTCTTTGTAGATTCTAGTATGTGTCCAGCCATATACACACCAACAAAGCCTGAAAATATCAATACAACTGACATTAAAAATTCATTTTTGTAACAGTTATCTGCCTCAGCTGGTGTAAAGAAATCTGTCTATAGAGTAATTATTCACATTAATGTTTAAAAAAATTGTTTAAGTATTTGAATCTTTTTTGTAATTTAATCTAAAGAAAATATACAAAGTTAGGTAAAATAGTAAAAGGAGATAATTTTCAGGGAAGTCATATTTTAATAAATAAAAATACAAACTTAAAATAAAAATAAAATGAAATGAACAGTACCTGGAATAGCACCAGCCATGTTCATAATACCTGCAAGAAAATATTTAAATAAAAATTAGCAAAAAAAAAAAAAAAAAAAAAAAAAAAAAAGGTTAAATAATTAAGATTATCAAGAACAGTTCAGTGTTTTTCATTACTTCTGGTAAAACAAAATGTCTTCAGTGAATACTACTGAATATGATCTCAGTATATTTTCACAACTATTTAACAGTAAAGATGAGGTAATCATAAAATGAGTGATGCTGTCTTAGATGCTTCCAAATCATTAAGTTTACAAATATAGTGAAAACCTAATTACATTCTTACAGTAATAAGAAATTTAAGCCCCCCCCAAAAAAACATTATTATAAAAAAATCCACATTGAAGATTATATAACAATTTCTGGATTAAGAGAAAAAAAAATTCTAAATTATTTCAATCATGTGCAAACAAATAAATATATAAATAAATAATAAGAACACTTTGTTTTTGTTTGTCTTGTCTTGTTTTTTAAATTTATTTTTATTTAATTTGCTTTTAAATTTTAAAATTTTTAAAAATTTTAAATTTTACAAAGGTGTAGCTTACCAAAAACAGAGCCTGCATGTTTTGGTGCAATGTCCTGAGGGTTGACAAGGACTCCACTGTTGTGGAATCCACAGCAGGACACAGCGAGAGCCATACAGACCAAAGAACCACTGAAGGATGATGTGTAGGATATAAGAACTAAGAAGGACGCTGTCCCGTACAATGCTATAGACTGCATGAATTTTCTTACAAAAGTTACGCTGTAACCTACAAAGGAAACAAAATATGTTTATTAAATATTGTAAAACTGAACAATTATTAGCTTTCGTGGTATATTAACTCTGATGCACAAAACTAATAAATTTGTTTTAAATAAACTGAATGAATAAATTCAATGTTTACATACAACCCTTCATCTTATTACAGTTATCTATGGTGTATGTAACTAAGCTATTTAAAAATTATGAAATGTACATGTATACATGCATTCATTCACACACACACACACACACACAATCTGTAGTTAGAACTGAGCCCTTTTCTCAAGTTATGTCATTATAGTTCCAAAATCCAAAACCCAAGCAGGCCATCTGCATTTCAGACAAGAATGCTCCCTCAGTATTTTAATACATGTATACATTTTTGAACAAAAAACAAAAAATATTTCTCACAATCTACATTTCAACAGAACTGTAATATTATTTCTGTATCATAAGATTAATATTCAGACTTTTTAAAATATTTACCTTTACTTATCATTTTATCAGCTAGGTAACCACTAAATATAGAACTGGGTATAGTCACAACCCAAGGCACAACATTGAAAACCCAACCCTGAAAAACAAAGGTTTTGTTTCTTATCAACACGAATGGATATCATGATAAGAATCTTAAAAAGAATTTACTTAAACATTAATAATCAGAATTGTAAAACCAAATATATATAGTAACTAAAAACTGAAAATCATATATCATTCTTCAATACATATAAATATATATAATTTTATTTCTTATATAAAAAAAGGTTTTTTATATGTACATATATGTTTTTATATATGAAATTAATTCAAGCATTTAAACCAAAGTTCACGTCACTGCATTTTTTCTTCTATGTCAGAAATGTATTATTGTTCATTAATTTTGACAAAGATGATTACAGTAAGTCCTAAAAACTAGAATCATTACCAGTCTTACAGAAGCATGGAAAAAAAACATTTTCTTTCATAATTTTTTTTCCCAAAATGTTTCTTTATGTAGAATCTGGTACACATTAAAAATATACTTTTTATTAATAGAATATTTTCTGTGTAAGCATCTAGCAAGCTATTATAACTTTTTTGCTGCTGTTGTTGTTGTTGTTATTTTTGTTGGTTTTTTTCTAGGATTATATCATATCAAAAATCTTAACAAGAAAAAATATTTTGACTTATAAAAAAAAAAAAATAATAATATTTATATATTCAAGATAATGAAATCCATGTTTCTGGTTGTCATATGACTGTGTGACTTTAATGTTAATATTGATTTATTTTAATAATCCTTCAACAAAATTTACTGGAACTGTTAAAATAAATATGAAACTGTTCATGTCTGACCATGAATGTTGGGCACAGTATTCATCCTGTCACCATATTATACACACCACATTTGTTTAAACCTGGAACCTTTAGCATACACTTCTCCTTTAAATATCAGGAGTGGGTTTGATATACTCAGCTCTCATCATCAGGATAACATTTTGAAAGTTGTTTGTATTAAAAAAGTTTTCAACAGCTAGTTGATTCTATAAAGTACTAGAGTCTAACGGATAGATGTGTTAATCAGAAGTTTATAACTTCACACAATTTAAAATGTTTCATCCTGTTATTTTGTGACTGCAGTGACTTTCTGATAAATTCGTATCATACTACACTGTAATTAACAAACATTAGCAACTTTTAGATAATTACAAGTTACTTTAACTTTTAGCTTTATATTGGTTTCAAGCAGCTCCTGAAAAAACTTTAGTAGTAGTTTCAGGATTCGTGTTTTCCAAAGTTAAACTAGTCTTAGATTAACATTTACAAATTTTCATATTCTGCTTTATATTTTATTCACTGCCTTTTGAAATAACCAAAATAAATTTTATTTGTTCTTTATTGAAAATCCCTCAAAAAAAGTTTTTATCTTATTTTATGACATGTACTGCTGTAACAGCATATATGTTATTTTATATAATGCCAATGGTCATGTTTTAAAATATAAGGTCATCTAAGTGCATCCGAATTTCAAATTCAGTACGATCTTTGTAACTGGAAGGATAAAAAAAATTCAAAACTTTTTTAATGTTTTATGTCATATACTAGCACTTAAAAAAAACTATAAACAAAACCCAAATAATAATAATAAAAAAAAAATAGAGCAAATAACAAATAAATAAAACCCCACATTTTTAAAACAGAAAAAAAGATAATTAAAAGGGTATGTGTGTTTGCACACCCGTGCATGTGCATGTTTACTGTATCGTAACAAATGTGAATGAGAATGTTAGATATTAGTATGTGGACAGCACTGCAACAATTACCAAGATCCAAATTAACTTTGTAAGTATTTGTTTATGAAAGTAACAATAGTTTAAATACTTAGATTTGACCTCATTTTGCATGTAATTAAAATTATATTTTATTATTGTTCTGTAACTTCAATTAAAAAATAATAATAATAAGCTTTTAAAAACAGATAATGTCTTTGTTGAAAACTTATGTTTCAGTAAGGTACTACTGGATATACAATCCAATATAAACAAATTTGATTAAGATCTTTTCATGCTTTGGGAAAATATCTGCAAAGTGTAAGTCAGAAACACATTCAACACACCTGTTGGTGTTTATACAGAACAAGCACTGTGTAAAAACAGCCTGCAAACAATGAAAGCTCCTTATCTGAGACCCTCTCTTACCTTGGCAGAGGGGAAATTATCATGGAAGTACGAAGGCATCCAAAATAAAAGTGTTTGAAATGCAAAACCACTGGCAAAATGAGATAAAATCATGCTCCTGTAAGGAAAACAGACAAAGTAAAAATAACACGATATGAATGACACAGAAATCATCCAGTAGCCAGTTACTACAACCTTTGGCACTTTGTCATTCTGAAATCAGAAAACAAACTGGCAAGAGATTAATGAAACTTTCACAACTAGAGCCTGTAAAACTGCAGCATCCAGAGTTAGGTTAAGGACCAAAAGCCAAAACTGTAGTGCTTTAAACACATGGTAAAATACATGCCATTCCTAAAACTGTACCAAGCTTCACGTCTGGACACAAGTTTTACACACACTGGTTATAATAGGATTTGCAACACTGACATTGTCATCTGAAATTTGTTACTAAGAAACAGAGAACACTGCTTATTGAAATTACAACAGTTATGGCACACAGAAACGCAACTACAAAACAAATTAGAATGACATACTGCAGTATATCAAGCTGCACTGCAAAGCAAAAGAAGAATAATAAGTTCACTGATATGCTTAATATTATTCTCCAAAAACAGGCACTTTTTCAGTACTTCAGTACTTGTAACATGACATGTTAAAGTATATCAAGAGGCTTATTGCAGCACATGAAGAATGACACTGAAGCTTTGTTGTTAACATGAGAGCTGCACATTACAGCAACAAAGCCAGTGAATATATACTACAGCCAGCGTTATGGGATTTTTTTACACTGTAAGGACAGAGGCACAATAACACGCATATAGATACATAATGAGAATGATACATTGCAAATCCTATCTGTGAATCATTTTCACTTCCATAATGGTCTCTGAAATAACATCTTCATTAACAATGATTATTTATAAGACATTATAGAAAATATCAATAATTATTAAAAAAATATATATATTTTTTTTTTTACAGACTATGATTTGTCATTTTTAGGACCAGTGTGGAAAGTGAAACATTGTAAATACAGTATTATATTGCATGTGCAAACTCACCTTTGCGGTGGGAAAATTTTCATGAAAGTATGTTGGCATCCACGATAAAAGTATGTAAAAAGCATTGTTTTCACAAAAATGGGCTACAAGAAGAGACCTGAAAAGCAGAAAATGTTTAATTTGTATCCGTGACTAGAGTGGGGTTTTGTTATAATGTGCTTCACAAAATCAAAAGGAAAACCTTAATGAATTGTTAAAACACAACAGACATCTGTTATATTTCAAAAATTCATAAAAATAATACAAAAACTAATTACATGCATTCAAAGGCTGTATTTAATATACAATGCAAGGCTGCTTGTCATAAAAACTGGAAATAAGAATGTGATTACAAATGGCATTATTTATTCTACACAGTTGCAGTAAATTAATTTAGCATGAAAACTGTTTTATTTTTTTACGCATAGCTATATTTCTCAAACAGAGCATGAAAAATGGAAATGACTGCTACTGTAATTTTATTTCATTTGCTTGTTACACATCATTTCACAGATACAGGATAACAAGTGCAGTCAGAATTGGCTGAATACATAAATTCTGAAATAATATTAAGGTGAATTTTTCTTTTCTATTCCAGCCAAAAATTTAAGTCAGCATATTTATGGTATGTTCAAAATAAGATAATGTTAAATTTGCTGTAATAAGTATGGATATAAAATAACTTCTTTCTGTTTCAACAGTGGTTTCAGCTGGTTGATCTAAAGACTCCAAATGACATTCATCAAAGAAAAATACATAAATGATTTATTTACAATCCACACATTCATAGTGTAAAGTTACATGGCATCATACACATTGTTTAAAACCACAGATATGATGGAGGACTGAATGAATGAATATATATATATATATATGCAAAACAACAACTAAAAAACAAATATATGTACTGACTTTCAAAATACAAAGTCTTTACTTTTCATTTTACTCACCAGAATGCTGCTTTTGTAAAAAGAACCAACCAAGGAACTGCCTCAGTTGGTTTTTTCTCTGTCATGTGACCATCTTGTATATTCAGAATATAGTGCTTCTGTCTGTGTCTGTTAATTAATAAATACCTCACCACCAGCATCCAGCACAAGCCACACAAACCTGCAGATAACAACACTTAATAATTAACTTATAAAACCTTTAACGCAAACTGAATTCATTCAATGATTGAGAAAACTTTTCAATTTTGATTAGGTCTTATGTTTCACATTGTTATACATCCTTTTGTGTTTATGGAATCCTCTTCAACAACAACAAAAAAAATAATAACATGCTGCAAAGATCTAACTATAACAATGATATGATATGTTTTATCAGTCATACTACAATGTGAAAAAAAAAAAAAACATTGTGATCCACCTAATTATTTTTATTAAGATGCTGTTAAAATACTGATTCACAGGCTATGACCTGTATGAACTTTTTCAAATGATAATAGCAGTAAACATTTTGAGAATAATATTTATTAATATACTCACCAATAGTATAAAAAGGCACCTGCCAACCATATCTATCAAGTAATACTGAGCCAATACTTCCAGTAAGAAGTGTTCTGAAACACAAAGTCACCTAGGAACTATATACAAATTGTATAATCTTTAATAACTAAATCACCGAAATTAATTTTCCTACACCAAGTAAGACCTTAAAATGATTTATTATAATGAAATATTTTTTAGAGTTAGATAAGATTTATTTTTAAAACAAAGTAGTAAAATAAAGCATAATTTTTTTTTAAAGTATCTTATATTTTGCTTTATTGTTTTCAATGAATAATTATCTTCATACAATTTGATTTATTATCATGAAATATTTGTCAGAGATAGATCAAATTCATTTTTAAAACAAAATGTGAAATTAACAGTAGTAACAAAGCAATAATTTTATGTTTCTTATATCGTGCTTTATTTTTTCGAAGAATAATTATCTTTACATGAAACATAAAGAATTTAAATAATTCATTTTAAATAACACCAATGTTATTTAAAAATGAACAATTATTTTTCACTAACTTAAACAATCTAAAATATTTTTCTTCCACAAAATCTGCTATGCCACCAAATAACAAGGGGTACAAAGAAAAAGGATACTAAAACAAAACAAGAGTCTGGCAAAAAAAATAATTACAAAAATAATCATAATGTTTGTAGCACCGCCAAATCTGATGGTGGCTAAATTTGATGTAAGTGTAATATAACACTGTACAGTTATTAGGAATCATTTTTACAAAAATGTTTTCATTTTTACTCACAAGACACTACTGTAAATAAAGAATGATTGTTGTATGCTGTAGCAGAGCGCCTAAGATCCCTTACCCAAAGTGAGAACCTGAAGCTACAATGCCCATGGTTAAAGATCTGTCTTTTTCAGGAACTTTTCTCGACACCAAGCTTGTCATCCCAGGGAAGTGTACACCTGCCAGAGACACCAAATCACCAGATGACAAACATTTTAATACATCGTCAGATATCTACTTTTTAAAGTCTACTTTGGAGAGACGCAGAAACATATTCTACAAACATCTAAGAATTCCCACCCCTACTATCCAGACTTAACAAAGTTAACAAAAAAAAAGAAAGCAGTTCTAAATCATCAGATAAAACCCAAATAAAGTAACTGGACCAGTGTTACAAAATTTTCAACTCTAAAGATTAATTAAGCTATGTTTTGTTTTTGTTGTTTTTGTTTTTTTCTTAATATAATTTATTTGAAAATAATCACCATTGTTTCTGAATATTAAATTAAGCATAGTGTTTAGGTTTCAGATTGAAAATGAAAATTTTATAATCACTGGCTAAAATAATGTTAACACCTCAGAACTGATTAAAACAAATGGTAAAAGGGATTGTATTTGGATTTCAGATACCTACCCTGCATACACTCCTGACATTATTAACGCAGTGCTAACTGTTCGTTCATTCTGTCTCACAAAATGACAGACCATGCTGGTTGTACTTGGCATATGCATGCCTGAATGTCACAACATGATGAGTAAATCATTTTAAAAATACTTTGTAATTATTTCATACACTTACACTAGTAAGATCATGAGAAAGTATCATGCAATGCTGGAAAAACATTAATCTTACATACATACAAATATATGAGAGTAAGCCTTGGTTATTTATTTATGTGTTATTGTGTGTGTGTGTGTGTGTGTGTGTGTGTGTGTGTGTGTGTGACAGATAGACAGATAGAAAGCTGTATAGGTAGATGGACAGTTAGACAGACAAACAGAGTCACAGAGAGACAGACATTTAGTATTGTATCTATATATACTAAAGTATATATAGATATATAACTTCAGTAAGCCAAAGCCAGTGGACTTATTCCCAGTAATTTAGTTGGAGAAACTTGTTACTTTCTTATTTTTATTGTGACAGAATAAATAGACAAAATGCTAAAAACTATTTTTAATTTTTAAAACTCAGATTCTGAAATAGGAAATTATTATTTAAAAGGAATAAGAAATTTATGAATTTTTACAATACTGAAGCAACAGCATTCATATTTCTAAAGAATATTACATTTTTGAGCAACAGATGTAGAGGACAGTTCATTATTTTACGTTTTTTCACACTTTACTTATTTATTTTCTAAAACAGTGAAACTTAAGTCAACACACTTAATTTAGTTAATTAAAACAGAAAGTTGATCTTTTTTCACTTATTTCAAACATATCATGTTTTGTAAAGCACTAAAGGAAAACCATCAGATACAAATTTAATTAAATGAAAACTGGAATAGAGAATCAAAAAAAAAAAAAAAAAAAAATTCTTCATATTTTTCTCACAGAATATTCAAAGGTAAACAGAAGAAATGAAATAAAATACTAATGTCAAAGATTTCTTCATAATCCTACCTTGTGACATTCCTAGGAGAACTCGGGACAACACAACAAGATACATTGCCATGTTTCTATCAGTTGTCAGGTAAGCAACTTGAGGTGTCCAAAATGTAATCAGTGACCAAAGGCAGGCTGCGACTGGGAGAACAATATCACCACCAATCCTGTCACTCAAGTAGCCACCAAAAAACTGTGTCATGGTGTATCCCCAGAAAAATGCTGATAAAACAGTGCCCTGGAGAAAAAAAAAAAAAAAAAAATGTATTAGCTTATTTTAATAAAAACATCAGCTGTTAACAAAATATGTTTATTCCAGGTTCAGGATGGGGTTTTTTTTACCAAAAATGCATTGAACCAGAATCCTTTTTGATTTCAGAATACAACTTTTGATTATTTTTGTCCCTGAAATAAATATGGCGTAGACAAAACTATTCACAAATTATAAGATATAATTATAACATATTACAAGATATACTGGCTGGTCAAAAGAAAGATTCAGATTTTGGAATTTCAGAATTATTATTAGCAACTTCATAACAACATAAGGAAACTCAATGGGAAAAAAAATGATTCTTCATGTTTATAACTAACAGTTTATCTCCAACTGTATGTTTTATTTGTTTCTTTCTCATATATAATATACATGATCATGATGATGGTATTTGGATGTTGACATTTTCCCTTCTTAATGGTTTCATTTCATAACAAAATATGTCAGCAAAAAACTAAAAAAGAACCAATGATTTTGAAATTGTTATATCCTCAGACTAACAGGAAAATATTTTTGTTTCTTTACATTTCTTAGCATAATTTTAACTCACTGCTTCTGTTTTACTCCACTTCATCTCCTGGGACAGTGACACTATACATAAAGGCATAATAGTCCTAGCTGCATAAAGCATAGATGTTCCTGTGAAAAGTCCAACTGTCCATTGTCTCTTTATATCTCTGAAAATAAAAAGTTATATCTGTGGTATAAATATGTTTAGTGCCCAAAAGAATAATGTTTTTATTCCACAAAAATAATTCCAAAAGTCATCCAAAATACATTTTATAAATAAGATATTTAAAAGACAGGTAACTCTGTAACAAATTCCTAGTATTCATTTTAAATACAATACTTAAATTTCTTAACAGGCATTTTCTGTAGCTAACATTAAAATCACTGATCTGGGGGTTGAATCTTGTTAGTAATCATCTGAAAGTTTGACTTGTTATTATTCAAAATATTATTCCAATTTTATTTCCATATGACTGACATCTGAACAGGATTAATATTTCTTACATATCACTGCATCATGGTTTTACTACCCAATACCTTCCCAAAACAAAGGTTTTCTAACAGTTATTTGCCGGGTTGTTGTTTTGTTTTATTTGTTTTGTTTATTATTTTTATATTTTTATTTATTTTTTAATTATTATTATTACTGTTTTTGTTTTTCTGTAAAAAAAAAAATTGGGGAGATGTCTCTTTAACAGATTCATTTCCCAATATAGTGTATACTACTAGTATTACTATTGTTACAAAAAGTATCATAATGCCAAATAATTCAATAAATGCAAAATGTAACACTCATACTCATAGTCATAGTCATAAATTACATTAACATTTATATCATACATTCAGTATTGTCTTTATACAGTCATATATTACCTAACTAACCATAAATATTATTAAACAATCAACTGTATATTAACAAATGTCTGATCATTAAAATAATGGCATTAAATTACGAAATAACGATTATTTTATACAACGAAAACACCATATATGTGAATAAAACCACCCAGTAAATCAGACTTTTAATTTAAAATAATTAATCCTAAATTAACATTTTTGCTGCGAGTTAAAAGTAAACAGCAATACCGTGCCCAGAATTTTCCTTCACTTTCCTTTATGCTGTCTTTAATAGTAACTTTGGTCATACCAAACACGTCCCCACCACTTTTCGCCATGTTTGTCTCTGATAAGTTTAAATTGTTGATCACGTTCCGGAACGAATATTACCTGGGAAATACAAGAAAGCAAATTTATTTCGAGTGAAAATAATTAATCACAATATTATTATTATTATTATTATTATTATTATTATTATTATTATTATTATTGTTGTTGTTCGTCTTGAGAGAAAAGTAAAGAAAAAATCGTAAGATAAACTTAGATATGATTATGATTATGATATATAAAAAAATAGCGAAACGTATAAAATAACTAATTCTTGATATTTTAAATTACGTTAATTGTAAAACATTTTACTCTGTGTGTGTGTGTGTGTGTGTGTGAGAGAGAGAGAGAGAGAGAGAGAGAGAGAGAGAGAGAGAGAGAGAGAGAGAGAGAGAGAGAGAGAGATTGACGTACCAATAAAATACGTTGTCGGATGCTGCAGTGATGTGTGAAAGCATCTGCTTAATACACGTTTATCATACTTTATGCAACACGTTGTTATGGATGCAGTTATTGAATTAATGGCCTGAATAATACGCATCGTTACACCGTTCAAACGCGCTACTTAGAAAATACAAAGCATTTTTATGTATCAGCAATCAGCCAAATGTCATCAAACACAAAAACATCTGTGACAGATCTGAATTAATTATGGCATGTTTATAAATTTGTGGATTCACAGATGTTTGAATTTTTGGATTTATTGCAATTTGTACACAGCGTCAAGGTCTCCTATTGGCTCGAGATATAAATTCTGGTTCGACTGTCAAGTGAATGTTTATTATAAAATGGATTGACAGGCAATTCTGAAAACGCTACGTTTTTTAAAAAAAAAAAAAAAAAACACTTGTTTCGATATATTGGGCATGTCGGACTGTTCAGATGATACATTGATTAGGAGCAGGAATTTATAACTTTTATAACTTTCTGCCTGAAAATGACAGGGACGATGTCTTCGAAAAATAGCATGTCTTCATAACATTACCATAAACTAAGCTCAAAATCACCAGTCAAGTTTAACTCAAAGTGATCAGTGGCACCCACGGCACGTGCCACACTTGCAATATCTTGGTACACGGCTGGTCGAACCAAATATATCGATATCCATCCTATTCAGAATAAAAACAAAATAATAAATGAATGACGAAAACCTTCTCAAAACTGATAATTGTTATACATTACTATTTATGGGGCCAAAAGGCACATGAAATTTTTCTTTACAGATCTAATTGTGTTTTATTTTTTTTTTTTTTTTTTTTTTTTTTTTTTTTTTTTTTTTTTTTTTGGATCATACTGAATTTTTTTTATTTTGTAGTCTGATTTGGCCTCGACACTTCCTACCACTTTGTGCTGTCTTTTACTTCAGTCAAAAGACATACTGCATTTCTTGCTTACAAAATATTTCGATAATTTAATGTCATGCTGTTTGTGCCACAAAGTGTTTAACTGTCTCTGGTAGAGCATCCACCCAAGATTCATCTTGTAAGGTATTTCTTGTTCCTGCTAGTGAACAACTGGTGAATTTACAACAAAACACAATGTAGTAATTATCATCGTGACTGAGTTAGTGAGTGTAAAAGATTTCTCACTGTTAATCAAAAAGAGTAAGTTCTGAAATGGCTTTCCCTTCTTACCAGAAAATTGCAGAAACAACAGAAATCATATTTGGCCTTTTTATATATTTTTACTTTTTTTTTTTTAACTATTTAACATTTTTGTGCCATTCAATAAAAGTTGTAATAATAATTTGTTTATTGCATCCAACTGAATACATATGGCGATTTAGAGATTAAAAAAAAAAGAAAAAAAGACTTTTGATTATTACAAAATGGCTTTGTACAAAAAGTAATAAACAAAAAACTCAAATACAGTGTATCAGTAAAACCACAAATATGTAAATATTCAAGTAAATATAATTTCAGTGGATATTTAGTTAGATCAGTCAATTAGTTTGTTTCTGAAACAGACTACCCACTCTACCAAAAAAAGTATTACAGTTCAACCACTTTATTTCAAAACCACACAATTCTTCCATCAAGAGAACAATATCTGACCTCAACAGTTGTGTTGAATGGCACTTTGTGATTGACTGATGGACTGAATGAAGACTAGATAGATTGCTGAATGACTGATTATTTGAATGAATGAATGATTAATGCATTGATGATCAATCAACTGAACTGATGACTGCCTGAAAAGTAATCAGTCTCGGCAGAACATTATTGTTAGGTGTCTAGAGTAATTTGTTTTTTTGTGGTTTTTTAAAAATAATTATATTAGTTATGGTGACATGAAAGTGGAAGTTTACCGGTTTTACTCCTTGATGTTGTGTTCTTGATGCACCAGTCACAGGTAATTCAACTGGAATGGGAATTATTGTGTCGAGGAAAACATACATGTACCTAATTTGAATATTTTGTACAACAGATATATTTCACAGCTTTTGATTGGTGGTTAATTCTGACACCAAAATACCTCATCTAAATGTAGCATGCTGCAGTAGATTTAGCAAGAATAATTTGATGATTTATTGTTTTAACTGCAACACCGGTTACCAGTACTATATTTTATTTATTTAAGCTCTTGATGTGTTGGGAAAATAAATAAATAAATAATAGTAATTAAATAAATATTTTTGTCATCTAACCCAAAATGTGCTATTTAAGCATCTGAATAATTAGTTTTTTAACCATAAATATATTTCATAAACCAGAACAGTATTATTATTAAATTAGTATTTGTTTACATATTTCATTTATTAATCAAAAGTATAGTTATAAAATATTTTCAAATCGGTGTGTACCTAATTGTCAACCTGATATTTGGCTTTCAGTAACATTTGAGAGAGATAATACATAGCTAAAGATTCCCTTATTCAGTTGTACATTCTCTATCTTGCAAGTATTATATATATATATATTAAAAATATTTATATAGTTTCAGGATCTACCCCAGATACTCTGGACATTACATAAAATGGCATAATTTTACCATAAACATATTCTAACTTGAAATCCCACTTATATGTACTATTAAGAACTGATTTAAAAAAAAAAAAAAAAAAAAAAAAAAAAAATAAAAATAACATGTAAATCATAATACATTTAATGTAAAATAATGTTTCAAAAATGTTTTCAAATCAGAGTACTTTACAATCATGTGTCAAAACTGCCTAAATCATACTACCTGCAGTATTATAAAATACCATATTTTACCATAATAATACAATTACATAATAATATAATTCTGTAAAAATATTTTCAAACAACACTTCTAATGCCAAACCCATAATTAGGCAGGATGACTGTTCAGTGAAAGAATGGCTGCACTCTTAATAAAAGTAAAATGTATTGTTCAGTAATTAACAAAGAATTCATTATTTAATCATTGTTAAATGCAGTGTTGTTATAATACTAATTATAAACATCCCATTTGTAATGTTAATGACTCTTCCAACTTATTTGATATAAAACAGCTTACATGAATGTAATCTCCAACTTTTAGACCTCCAGTGTTCAAGTTGTTTTAAATACTAGATTGTGTGAATAAATAAGGTCAAGATTTCATGAAAAGAGGCACGAAGAAGTCATGTTCAACATACATTCAATTTTACAAATAACTTTGCATGATTCACTTAAATGATAATTTTAATTCCAAAAAAAAAAAAGATGGTTTTAAAAATTTTTGACTGTTCTAATACATGACCAGAATATTAAAAAAGAGGAAATTTCTTTAATGTTGGTGATATTAGAAAGATACTTAAATACCAATCCACAGTTATCCAGAATACAACAGAACTAACAACTGCTGATCATTTCCCTCTGAACGATGTTTATCCTAATTATTTTCTGACTTTGCAAATTTTAGATACATGAAATAAAAAAACCACCAATAACAATATCCTGAATTACTCAGTCGTTTGTTAAATTTGTGAGAGATGTCTTTCGAACATAGATTTGTGTTGTAAAACACAGCATATGATATGCATTAAAAATGCATCAGAGGTTTTGTTGACTTTCACTTTTTTTATTTTGTTAAATGATAATGTGTGCATGAAATATTAAACAAGTTTCATGCCCTTCAAGTTTTGTTGCAGATTTAACTGTTCTCTTTGCTGGCGCATTTTTTCAGCAGTGAATGCCAGTTTGTTGCTTTTCTTTTCTAATCGTCTTTCCTGGAAAATAATGTACAAGATAAATAAGCATTTGTCTTGTTAACAATCACATTTCATAAAAAACATAATATTCATATTGGACAATCATCTTTAAACATGATCTCTACTGAGATCAGTTTTAATTTTATGATTAATACACAATATCTGACAAACACAGCCTAAACCTGAACTTCAGCTAAAGAAGGTAAATCGTGCTGGATTGAAGGAAAAATACTGTGATACACCAGATTCAATTATAATAATTATTATAACCATTGCAGATATCATAATAGGGAAGGTCGAAATTTTGACCTGTTCAACTGTAATTAAACACATACCTGAGGAATAGCATGGCAGCAAAATTGAAGTAATTATGTAATAATACCTTTTATTTCAGTGTACAAGAGAATATAAAATAAAAATAAAATGTTTTAATTAAATTCTTTGCATCCTACCTTTCTTTCTTCTTTAATAGCTTGTTTTCTTGCCCTTTTTTCTTCTGGAGTTTCATTTTTAGGCCGGAATGTGGTTGTCCTATCAGCCCTTCTACTTTCACGCATTTCCTTCTCAATTTGCTTTTTTGTTAGACCTCTTTGTGATATGCTGTCAGCTGGAATTCCCAACTTTCTAGTGAGTTTAATTGGTTTTCCCTAATCCAAATAGAAATAAAATGATAAATTGAGAAGGAAGGAAAGAAAATTCTAATTAATCAAGACATTTTTAATCCACAGCTAATGAGTTAAAGAGGGAGGAAACCAACTGCCACAACAAGATGGTACATTCTTTATTCAGCAACAAGATATCCCAGATATAGTACAGCACAGGCTATGGTCATACACTGAGGATTGACCCTATGACCCACGACCATTAACAGAAATTTTTCTGTGAAATAAAATAGTGCAAAATACTTTTTCTACTGCATTAATTTAATAAAGCTCAAAAATATCAATTGAGCAGCTTTAAAAATTAACAAAGTGATAATTTGATTAATATATTTAATTATACATTAATTTATTACCTTGGATGGCTCTGAAATTATCTGCGGATGATTATAAAGGGTTGAATATGTACCTGAAAAATAGACATGCAAATTTATTTTAATGCCAGAGAATCAGGATATGAAGCATTTAACATCAAGTCCTAAGCTCTGAAAAAAAAGGACAGCAACTAGATTCTATTTCATTTTATTATTAATGAAAACTGGGTGGCAAAACAGAGATAAATCAGAATTTGAAAGTATGCAAAATACATTTAGACTATTGCTTCGTATCAACAAAAGTTACTTACTAAGAATAGATTCACAGTCCCACTTCTGTGCAGGCTCCTCTATAACCATTTTGACAACATCATCTTCTGAGTCAGATTCACTGCTTTCAACATCAACATCACACATTCCTACACCTTCATCAACAACATCTTTAAGCTTTCTGAAAACACAGAAACCAGTGAGAAAAGGTTTTTACTTCAGTTTGTCATATGTATTTTGTAGATGTACAAACCTGCTTAAATAAAAGAAGAACAAACCTAATACCAGAATTAATAACAGGTGTATACAAACAGAGGTAAGTGACTGAAACATTTACACAATCAATCTGTCTGGAATCATTACAATGACAATAATCTGTAAGGAGAAACAGTACAAAAATATACTTTAACTGATTTGTGTTCTTTAATTGGACACTTAATAACTTAAAAAAAATAATAAAAAAATTGTGAAACTATATTTCACTGAAGTTTTCATCTAAAACCTTGCAGTAAGAAGATTGACTGATTTGCTCAAGACAAGAGAAAAATACAAATGTATATGAAGATAAATTAAATTACGAAAAAACCCCTATCTGTTATGAGAACTACAGAAACAATTTTGTATTTAAAAAATGGATAAATATTAAACTTACACTTGTTTTTTTCCTTCCTCAAACTCCTCAATAATATTATCTAAAACAACATTATCAGAGTTCAGATGACCTTCAATGTCTTCATGATCCAGTGCTCCAATATCATTTTCATCATACTGTTCAAACAGCTAACAGAAACAAATACAATATTACTACCAAGTCATATCTATAAACTGCTCTTGTCATTATTTACAGATAATGGCTATAGCTGACATTTTATTTGGGCCATCTGTTGAATGTTAGTTATGAGATGAATAATAATATTAAATTATAATGCAAAAAACCCCACTAGTTTCAAGGCACAACACAATAATATTTTATTTATAATTTCTTTATTTTATTATTTTATTTTAATAATTCTTGTGAAAAAATCAACAAAACAAGCTTATAGCATCATCAGTGATTAAAGACACGGAAAGAAAGTGATACTGAAAATAGAAATTGAAAATTAAATAATTATTTAATATTTAAAATTAAAAAAAGGACAGACTAGCATTCTTTTCTTCAGTCATATATCAGTTCACTGATATGCACACACACTCTCACACTTTTTTCTTTCTCTCAAAGACTTTAGTGTAACATACCTTCTCAAAACGATCATCTAACAGAGACAGACCTTCATTTCTTCTGATGACAGATGATGTCATGGAATAGTTTGTAAACCGAGATTTTGTTTCTTCCTCCTTAAACATATCCTCATCTGACATGTTAGCACCATCTGAATCAACCCCATCATCTGATACATCCTCCCTGTTTTATAAAGAAAACAATAATGAGAAAGCTCAGTTAAAATACAAAAGACAGCAAAACCAAACCTTCAAATTTAATAAAAACTGAAAACAAATGCCAGCTTTACTCTAGAAGGGATTTAATTGGGTTTTTTAAATGAGTTGAAACTTAATTATTTTCCTCTAATATAATGGTCACAAATTAATCCTCTATATATCAATACAGTAATGTGCCATTTTATTGTTTGATATTTCAAAAATTGTTTTAGATGGATTTTTCTCTTGTAAGGTGCAGGTACATGTCTCTTCAAAGATAACTTCAAATGTTTTCATTAAAAACTGTTTATCTGTCATCCAGTTTTTAATACATTTATTGTAAGTTCAGATTTTTTAAAAGAAAAATATACAATCAAAACATTAGGAGTGCTAACATTATGTAAATAATTTACCATTCATTATCATCATCAAAGTCATCTTCATTGTTCTCACATTTGGAATTGGCTTGCAGTATGAAATCATCCTCCAGAATGTTGTCTGGATCATTAAAGTCAAAGTCATCATCTAAAGCGGCAACTACATCTGGATCCCAATCTAACTTAGGTCCTATAAATATAATAATAATAATGACAAAATACTTCCTTATATACTTTTTAACAGTGTAAAATGATTCTATTTAGCTTTAAAAATATCATAACAAAAAACAATTAATAAAAATAATAATAATTTTTTTTTAAATTAATAATAATAATGATAGTAACAATAATAGTAAAATTTTTAAAAAATAAAGTAAAAAAAATAAATTAAAAACACTGGAGAAATTATATTTTCAGAATGATTACTCTGTATGCAACTTGATTCAAATTCACTGATGATGTTTTAAATGTTTGAATCTTAGAAAACATATACCTCGAACAGGTGCAGCCTTGTTGAGCAGCCCAACTTCAGTCTCTATTTCAGATGCAAAGACTGAAGATGGTAATTTGAGAGTCACATCTTTAGTTTCTTTTGTCTGAAACTGAAAATTTAATTTGACAACAAAATCAAATGAACACATTAAAGTAACTGATACTTAAAGTAAATTATTGAGAAAAAAAACAAGTGTAATGTTCTCCTTAAATCTTTTAGAAAATAATGTAAACCTGACTAACAGATAGGAAATATTGCCATTTTCTTTCATGCAGTGTACTATGAATGATTTGTTAACTGACACACAAATTTCTCTCTGGAAAGATTTAAATGCTAAGCAGTAAAAGAGTCCATAAAAATAGGTTTCCTCATGGTTTCAGAAGTTATAGAATTAAACAATCTGATATAAAATTATGATAATACTCACCCCTGATTCAGGAATACTCGCAGGTTTGGTCACCTTGAAGGTATCAATTACCTCAAGCTGACATTCATTCACATCTTTCAAGTGACTTAAATAATCATAATCATCATCAAAAAATATTCCAAACTTTCGCTGTTCTTCTTTCTGCTTTTCGTACTGATCATTCTGGAAATAAAATCCAATTTATTAAGTCATCAGTTATATGTAACAATGTATGATTTACTATAGGTCATGGAAGTATTAAAATTGAAACAATTTTTAAAAAAAAGTTTTCAAAATATGGATAATGGAACAAAAAAGAAAACTGCAAAATTATTATCTGCAATCATAACATTTTAGTTAATGTTAAGGAATTCTTTCAAAAGAAACCAATTTAAATTATTTATTACTTACTCTGTTGTTTAATTTATGTTTTAAAACACCTACATATATCATGGTGGAAAAAAGTGAAAACTCATAGGATTAGACATTACCTAATCTGTCAAATAAGTTTTATTTGTGATTAATGCACAGCTATGTTCAAAACTAATGTCACACCCAATGATTAAGAATCTAGTGAAGATATCTCCTCAATCCTCACACACTCTCTCACACACACACACACACACACACACACACACACACATCCATCCATCCATCTGTACTTAGATACATACGTTACATAAAGATACTGGCAGGCTAAAAATACTAAAATTCCTAACATATTAAATTAATGATATCAAATATCTGCAAGTTCAGCCTGTCAATCATTGAAAAATCACTAAATAACTATTTTTTATGGTGATAAATTTAATAAATGTTACTTATATATTTATAACTATATATAGTTGCAAATTTAGTTTCAAACATCTAAATAAAACTATCAGTCTCCAACATAATTTAATTATGTACATTTATCAAAACCAATTATTTTTGTTTATATTAATTATTAAGAAACGAAGCATTTCATATGGGTCTACTAAATTTTATTTTATTTCATGTATGCTAACATATTCATTTCGAATACATATATACAGTTATACAGACACATATACTTATTAACAAACCTTATATGGCAGTAACACTCTTTGACTTGCATCTTCACTAGCCTGAAGAGGATCTTTCTGACTACGATGAACTACTTGGAAGGATATTGCATGTTTCTTGTCAATGAATTTTTTCTTCTTTGAAGGCTGTAAAACAAATATTAGTTATAGCCACACTCTTTATTTAATAAATTTATTACTCTCTTGTAAAATTTCAGGTTTTAATGAATCTCCTTAAAAAGACATATAAAAATGTTAAAAAAAAAAATAAAAATAAAAAGTCTCATACATCCACTTCAAATTGTTAGTCTAGTAACAAAACAACAATAATAATAAATCTATACAAAATAAAACATTCATGTATAATTATAAACTGTTATTATTATTGTTTTTTTGTTTCTAGACTAACAATATTAAGTGGATGTATGAGACTTTTTATTTTTATTTTTTTTAACATTTGTTGTTATATTTTTAATGACTTGTAGGTTGCATGTTTTTTGTCATTTTAGCATATATATATAATATGAAATGAATGAATTACAAGAAATATTTTTTAGCCATCAATTCTATATGAACTTGTAGAAATAAATCAGTTTTCTTTATTACAACTCACATCAATTAATTATTAACTGTACATACTGGTATTATCAATTGAAAATCATTTTATTGACTTGATGGTCTTGAGAAACCATAGTTATAATCAGAAGCTAGTAAGACAAAAGGTAGGATTGTGTGTGATTGCATGTGTGTGAGAGGAAAAGGATAGTGTCCACTTAATAATCATCCACTTGAACATTAGTATAAAATTACTGTCCACTGATAGGCAGACATTATTTCAATTCGAATACATACATACTTCAGTTACATTTATTTCATTCTTGAGAAAATTCTATTAAGACACTAAATAATAATAAGTTTAATAATATATTTAATTTTAAACAGCATCTGATTCTTTTCTGTTTGAACATAAAATCTTCTAAACTGCAGCTGAAAATGGAATTAACTATTAATATTATAATGGCTATTGTATACCATGATTTTGTTACAGTAACATAACAGAGTTATAAGAGCTTTACTAGCAATGCTAACGAAAATTTGCTATCACTTTTTTACAGAAATGGCAAATTCCCAACCTCTAAATGTTACATTAATTTACTATATGTTTCAAAGCAGAATCAGATCAAAAATCAGTTTATTTTGTTAGGGGTGTTTCTTGTAAATATAAAATAACAGAAAAATTATCATGAATGACAACTCATTCACAAATGATCTTATGTTCATATATCAAATGAAACAGGCCAACAATGGTACTTAATTTAATAACTTTTAAATCTACCGTATTTAAGGTCTTTATAAACAGAACACTTTATTAAACAGATCATACAAATTTGATAAAGATATCTCTTAAAATAAGGTTTTCTGTGACTTAAGGTCGAGGTTTATAAATAATGCACACACACACACACACACACACACACACACATACGTATATTTGCAGTGTCTGATTTTTGACAACTTTGAAGTGTGATATCATATCTTTGTCATTTTTTCAGAAATCTTCAAACATTTTTCTTCTTTTAAATTTATAGTTATTATTATTATCTATTTGATAATAATAATATATGCGTTAAAATTGCTAAAACAATTATACAATTTATAGTAAGAGTTACAAAGTTTGTTTAAGTTAGGAAAATCTATCGTAAATTATTGATTATATTCATCATAGATTCATAGCAACTAAAATTCCATTACTAAAATATTTTTCATAATAATTTTTATATAATAAAAATACGTGGAAAAAAATCAGCAAAAACTCACTGATCAATTATGTATCTGTAAACAACGTTTATTTGAACAACTAATCATTGCAGTTAACTACCCATGCTACTTCCGGTTTGATGTTGCCACTAAAGAGTACTGGAAATATAAATCAATAACGTATGCGTCTATGCGTGCAGGATGATTTTAACCTTTAATTAAGACAATTATTTACCATTCTTGGCGTCAAAAAGAAATCTTATGTCACACCATCACACTGTCAATTGCGTTACTCATAAGACATAACCATCTGTTAACGTTACAAAAACGGAAGTAAATTATTATGTGCAAGTTCGTCCTTCTCAACAAGCAGCATCTAATTTCTTTTTCTTTTATTTTTCTTCTTATTATTTTATATTTGTTTATTTATTTATTTATTTTTAAAACTAAATTATGCTTATCGTTTGATCCAGAAATAGATATAATTATCAAAATGTATTACAACAAATTTCTGAAAAACAAACATAAGACCATCATAATATGGAGTAAATGTATGAGTTAGGTAGCCGCGATCATCAGACGATTGTCTTAGATATAAAATGACGTTACGAACATATAATTTAAGCAGTACATTATGATTTTATTATTATTATTATTATTATTATTATATAAAAATTGTGATTTTCTCCATTCCTATCCCAAGTCACCAACCATATTTTTCTGAGCATGCGTAATCTGAAAAGTTTCCGCAATGGCGGGAATTGTTTGCGGAACGTGGTTGGCAGTAGTCGATTTTTTGTTTCACGCTAATAACTGTTAACTCTAAATTTGAAAATCATTTGAACTGATTTTAATTCATATTAATGCAACAAAATAATGTTGGACATCATGTATTATGCATACTGTCGAGGTGTTTTAGCGCCTGCCATAATGATCATGACTGTAGTAACATACTTTACAAATTACAGGTACGTGACAAAAAAAAAAAAAAAAAAAAAAAAAAAAAAAAATAATAATAATAATAATAATAATAATAATAAAAGAAATATGTGCATTAAGTCACAAGCACTAATATGGGCCGGGTAATCACCGAAATTTCATTATGTCACCACCATTCAGTGATTCACTGTGGTCACTGATAATGGATATGTAGAGAGATCATTTTTACTGCGCAGTAAGACTTGGAATGAATATTTCAGTCTTTGTAAAACCATATGTCCAGTTTATATTTGTTTCCTATTTGTTATTTAGAATTTTATTTTATTTGTTGTTTTTGGGTTTCTTTTTTAAATATACATATATAAAAAAAATAAAAAAAAAAAAAAGACAAATCATAAGTTAATATACACTAGTAGAGGGTCACATGCACTAATATGGGCCGGGTAATCACCGAAATATGTCACAACCATTCACAGTGGTCACGGGTACGTAGAGGTAATTTTTACTGCGCAGTAAGACTTTGAATGAATATTTCAGTCTTTGTAAAACCATATGTCCAGTTTATATTTGTTTCTTACTTATTATTTAGAACTTTATTTTCATTGTTGTTTTTGGGTTGCTTTTTTAAATATATGTATAAAAAAACTAGACAAATAATAAGTTAATATACACTAGTAGAGGGTCCATAAAAATGGAGTCGATTATTGATAGCTACTTTTATGTGACAAAGATAATCTCATCATTTTATATGTGAAACCTGGTTATCCGTAAAGCTGTTTCATTAGATATATTTCCATTGCATAAACTAACTATAGTCTAGATATTTCATTAAATTATTGATTTTTATATGTAAGTATTCTAGAGATTATCTAGTCTATTATAGAGTATATATATGAATTGGAGAAAAGATAAAATAATGACAAGTATTAAATAAATATGTATTAAATAATTAATAACTGTCACAGTGCCACTGCTTAAAGTGCTTGTTATCATGGCTAGGGGTTCAGAAATCAACTGTAAGGATTGGTAAATTTTAAATTGTGACTGTAAAATACATGTATATTCACAAGTTATTTATTTATTATAGAACATATTTTGTAATAATATTAAAGAAAATGAACACAACTAAATTGTTTACAGTTTTGTGGAATCAGTTGAATCAGTCATTGGAGAAACAAGGTAATTGTGTTAATATAACCACATGTGTGTGTGTCACCAGAATCTCTGAAAATGGCAATATCTGTACGATGACCATCTCATTCACTTTCACAGACTGTCCCTTTTGACATATATTTTTCATAAAAGGTCCATGCTGCATTTGAGAATTCCTCTCCACTTTTACTAAATCTACAGCCTTATTGTCACCTCTTTTGCTGGCAAAGCAGTTAGAAATTACATGGTTTGTCTTGTGGCAGTAACTCTAACATGTAAAAAGTCAGGTAAAACTGTTCATTTGTCATTAACCCACTCATGCATCGTAACTGATTATTATTTCTGAACTCAAACTGTCTGCTTGTAATTGGTTGATTACCAGTGACATCCAACAATCTGTGAGGTTCATGCAACAATGTTTTCATATCTGTATCATTTGTTTTCATAACTAAGTTATTTTTATGAATTTAAAAGAATTTATAAGTGGCTAGTGCAGCTTCCTGTAAAGTGTTGATACCCTGATTTGGCCAAATGTGCTTTAACATTAATCAGTAAACAATTATTAATTCCTTCTAATATAATCTTCTCTCTAAACTTCTCATAGTTAATATCAATAATTTCTGATATGGTTTACTTATCACAGATTTTGTTTTTTAGGTACAAAATCTGATTATATTTCAGACTCTATCCTCTCTGATTTTCGGAAAGACTTGATATTCCTTGCTTGTTAACTGATACGCTCTAAGTACTAATGTTTTTTAAACCATGTTTATATAATTGTCAGATTTGAAATTTCATGTCCTTTTGACAGTTTTCTTTAATGACAGCTGTCAGAAATTTTGTCTATGGGTCTGTGAGTAGTAATAGCTGATAAAACAAAAGTTGTTGTTAGACACAGTATAACCTGTTCACAGTTTTGTATGTGGCATTTGTATATTGAGAATATCACCAGTTACTATCATACTATGCAACCCATTTGCAAGAATTATATATGATTTTTTATTCATATCTGAGTCTGTTTTATGGACAAAATGCAGGTAAATCTACTGATTCCAAATTGACCGATGTATAATAATAATAGTTTTTATAAAAAACAAACTTTAATTTTATGCATGATAAAATTAGTAGTATATTCAATAAAAATTAGTAATATATTTTAACTTCATTATACTATATATGTGGCAAGTGAGCCATATGAGAATAGTCTTTATATGAAAATATAATGAATATATATCTTTGTTTATGATAGTTTAACATCAGTAATTGTGAAGTGTGATGCAAGAATACTTCTTGAAACATTTTAAATATGCAAAATAACATTTCTTGATGGTGTGCCTTTATCCATGGATCATTCTGAATTTTAAAAAACTGTATTTTTTATATTCGTTTTTGCCTGTAATGATCTCAAAGCATGTCTTAGTGAATCTTCCTTCTCTATTGTTTTTGTACTTTATCTTTTTAGCCCTGTAGCAAGGCAGTCATCATAAAAATCAGTAAAATTTTCAGAATTTCACACAAAAAGGCATGTCTTCAGAAAGTAGCTATTCAGGTGACCTGCTACAAGATGAAACAGAGAATATTTTCAAAGAAGGTAACTGATGTTTCTTGCATTTCTTATTTTTCTTTAATTTAATATAGTTTCAGTTAACAGTAACAGCATCACACATTTTCAGTGTTTTCAGGACAGTAAATTTTTCTATTAACTGAAGTTTTACATCTATTCTTTTTCATTGGATGGTTGGCAGAGATTTGTATTTTAACGCAGGTTTAGAATTCTATAATTTTATGATCTTGTGTAATTTGATGATATTTCATGAATTAAATATCTTTTCTTTTATTAAGTGCAGGTTACTACCCAGTACTGAGTGGAAACCCAAAGGTATTGTTTATTATCTCATGCTTTCCATTAATCTTATTAAAATCATAGTTAAACAGATAGTCTCATGGGTGATGGCATTTTTGAAGGTGACCAGTTTAGAACAAAAGTAATAAATTCATTTAACTAAAACAGATAAGGCAGATAAAAAATCAAATACAATTTCTAGTACTTCACAGTTATTTAAGCTGGCAAGAAAATTATTAAATGTATTAGCTAAAATATTAAATTGTTTTTGATATTCAGTTAAAGTAAGTTGGGTATTTCTGGATTAAAAAAACTGTGGAGATAATAGTTTACTTAGTTTGATTATGCTGCCATTTTGTTGAATTGCCACACAAATTTGAAATAATCAGTGTTCTATTTGTTGGCAAAGTAACATTGATTTCCTTTCTCCAGAATAAGGCTATGCAGAGGGTCCTCGCTGAAAAATTGTCTGAAGGAGAAAATGGAATTAACCAAGGGATTGACAGTGGTATTAATTCTGGTACATCTGAAAAAAACAGTCTATGGCAGAGGAAAGAAGAAACACCAAGAAGTCCAAAAGTGCCAACAAGGGGAGATACTAAAGGGGAAAACCAGGAACCATTTGGTTTCAGCAGTATTAGCTTTCCTCTGAAACCAGTAAACAATTTACAACAGTTTGAATGTGCATTACCAAAACAAGATACTGGTAGAGGTGTTATCAACAATTGGGTAAATAATTTATTTTCTTTGATTTCTTTTGGTATGTAAAGGATACAAATAGATCATTTTTTGTTTTTATTTCCTTTTCTTACCTTGAAGAATTTAAATAATATAATTTTAAAAAGATTAATTGAAAAAAAAAAGATAATATCCGTTGAGATGTCACTACATATATTGTTTATTTTCAAATATTTGAGTTTGTTCTTTTGGATTATTTCACAATAGTATTTTGTTTAATTGAAAATTCACTCCTCTTTAATGTGACTTTGTCAAGCCACTCTATTTTTGCAGAAGGTTCAGAGATCTTTGGAGGATCCCCTGTTGCAGATAACACCATTGCTGAACAGAGAAAACATTTACCTTTGTTATTCAAGAAATGAAGACTGCACCTTCGTTATAA
The DNA here is from genome assembly GCA_012295275.1 of Chrysomallon squamiferum. NCBI lineage: Eukaryota > Metazoa > Mollusca > Gastropoda > Neomphalida > Peltospiridae > Chrysomallon > Chrysomallon squamiferum. The sequence goes on from CM022670.1 coordinate 1,417,281, forward strand.
AACTGGTAAGAATCAAATGGTAGGAATAAAGTTGTACAAAATCTGTCTTGGTATAATATATATTTTAATCCAGAATAATGTTTTGTACTGTATAGGTAATCATATAATTTATAAATGCCGGTTTATTGCTAAATAATAACAATAATTTCATATATATAAATATTTTTCATAAATAATATTATGAACAGCTAAAATAATAATTATTAAAAGTAATACACTGTGGACAGTTAATTGTTTTTATGTATATATTATATTATGTACATCGCTAAACCGACATTCAAGTATCACAGGTAAGTCCACAAATTGGGACTAACTGAAATTTCACATTATGTCAGATTACCAGTTAAATACTCAGACCTGAAATTTACAGGTCTGGCTCATTGACTAAAATGTATTAATTATGATTTATACTTTGAAGATACCGTATGAAGACTACTTGAAACGGAGGCAAGAACTTCAGGTGCCTTTAAGCAATCAAGCATTTCCATGGATGATTAAAATATTTGGCATAGCCAAATTAAAGAAAGGATATCGAGATTATGTTGCTATTTTCATGGAATATGTTTCTGGTATGTTTTAAACTGATTTTAAAGCTATTTGTTATAAAATGTTCTTTCATGCTATATTGAAACAAATTTACAGTGGTACCTTGAGTTATGAGCAGGTGCCTAATCAATTTTTTGCTTTGAGTTGCGAGCCAAAATCCAAGTTAAAAGCAAGCTTCAGATACGCTGCCACTAGTTGGTGCAACGAACAACACAACATCTGCCCAGCATCCCGATCACAGAAAAACACTAGGTAGGTGTGCGTGTTGTAAACAAGGCAAGGCAGTACAAGCGTAATGCTATTACAGTATGTACCATATTGAAGAAGGAGTTGATAAAGGTTATAACTCCAGCCAAAGGTGTTAAAATAATTTCTAAGCTATGAAAAGATGGAGAAACCCTAACCTTGTACATTTTATAAAACCAATTTATTTCTTTTCATTCTCTTTTATTTTGTTTTTATACAATAATTGTCATTTAAACATACATTTTACTTATTTAAAAACTATTTAACAAAAAATTGGTGTGGTTCATCAGGGCCTGGAATGGATTAATGGTATTTCAGTTAATTTCATGTGGGAAAATTGGTTTGATATTTGAGCAAACTGAGTTATGAGCTCGGTCACTCAATGAATTAAACTCATAAGTCATGGTACTTCTGTATGTCACAATTATAATATGGTATGTCTTAGGAGATGTACGTATCTAATGAATAATCAGTAACTTTGACTCTTTTCATTTGATCCATGATTTTAATGATGTATGTATACATACATCCATACACAGATATATATATTAATGCAGATACTTGTTATTCATTTTTAATTTGTTAATTTTTATTTATTTATATACTTATTTATTTTTGATTTCATTATTTTATTATAATAATTTATTTTTATTTTTATTTATTAATTTGTTGTTGTTGTTGTTGTTTTTGAAAAGGTAAATCCTTAGATCAATCAATTATACCATGGTCAGAAGATAAGGTAACAAAGTTTGTGATAAATATGCTTCATATTTTGGAAGATCTAAAGACCTTGGATATTGTCCATGGAGATATTAAAGGTAAGCACTATAATTAATCTCTTGTTAGAATATAATTAAAGCTTGATAACATGTATAATATTATCTTAAATTTCATAAAAGTGGTTTCTGCATTGACAGCAAATTGTCTCTCTTCATGACTTTGCCAGATAATTTCAAACAATATATTTAACATGTACATGTCTTCTTTAGAATGGCTTACATGCTTTCAAATACAATGCATTGTATACAAAATAAATTCCAAGAACTTCCAATGATTTTTAAGTGGTTTTATTAGATTTCCACAACATTTATATTTTTTTGTATCACTTTCTCTAGATATTCAACTGTTTCTTGGGGAAAATATTCTGTTGTGTATTTCTAAAGGGGTCCATTTCAGGAATTCTACATACTGCTTTGATTTTTGTTTTGTATGAAACCATGAAATTTTTGTTAATTCAGTATATGCAATCTGTTTTTAATGGAAATAATAATCCATTCAGGATTTTGTGCCCAATGTAGGTTTTAAGTAATTCGTATCTCACCTCAGTTATTGATTTTAACATTTTATTTAAATTTCATTTTAGTTTAGCTTAGTTTTTTACATTTAGGAGTTACACTGCAAAAATAGAAAAACTGAAAGATCCAATAAAATTACCAGTTTCACAGTAATATAGTTTGTGGAAAAATACTAAGATAATCATCTTAAGAAATAGTTACAATTCTTCTATGGAAAGTTACTTGTTTAAAGCATGGTAGCATGTATACACAACCTAAATATTACATATTGTTACATTTCAAAATTATTATTTTAATTAGAATTATAGTAAAATAGCTCCTGAGGATGCTTGAAAGCATTTTCCTTTTTATTGTTATAGCATTTTGTACATAGAAGCATATTTTAAAAGTATAACTTCAGATTTAATTAACTGTTTTGAAATGATTATTTCTTCACTATATCAGGCTTAGTTTACATTTCTTTTTATAAAAATGACATTACAGTGCAACTACAGTTGTTATTTTTTTAAATAATCATTATTAGCAAAGACTGATTGCCGGTAATAAAATAAATTTACTTGCATGTAAGCAAAATGGATATAGATTGGTTGGCCTAATAAACTTGAAGAAAAAATAAAATAAATGAATGAAATGTCTTATTGGTTTTGCAGCAGAAAATATCTGCCTAAGACAACCAAATGATGTGGAGTCTTCAACATTAATAGACTGGGAGAGCGCAAAGAATCCAATGTTTAAATTAAATTTCAGAGGTTTGTACATTCAGTGTATAAACTTTTAAGAATGTATACTAGTTCTTTGTTGAAATTACTTCTTTATTGTTTTCAGTAAAATTAAAACATTTATGAAAAAATACTTAATTACATTAAAAAATATTAGTATAATCATTATTATTATTAAATATCACTGTTTAATTATAAAAGTTTTTGGGGAGAATGTATGTATCAGTTTTTGTTGTGATGAGGTTACATATAAAATTACACATAAATATAATTTTAAATTAATATTTTCATCTAGGGACACAGTATTATTGTCCACCATGGTTAAAAGACATTACACGAAATAAATGGAATGAGTTACAGTCAATGGATCTTTGGGCAGTTGGTATATTAGCATGTTTCCTTGCAACAGGAAGGTTACCCTGGACAGACCTGAAAAGTTCACCAAGAAATGTGGTTGAATATGTAAGATAATTTTAAAATTTTCCCCCTTATCTCCCTTTTTTTTTTTTTTTTTTCTTTTTCAATCTTGCTTTTAAATTTTTTCATGTGATATCATTTCATAACTCAGAGGGTTGAATTTTAAAGATACCCAATTAATATAGCAAGATATTTTACTAAAGAGTATTTGTAATTCTTCCTTTAAAAGGAAAGTACATCTGCTGGTAATGAATTCTGACAAAATAATAATAAGATTGGTTTTTTTGGGGGGTGGGTCATTTCATAAAAATAAAATATATGATAAACTGAGTGTCTGTAAATTATTTCAAAACAGGTACATAATCAGTCATTCATGATTTTTAAAAACCTTTTCATTCATGATAAATTTAGGAATATCAATTATTTTAATATTAATAAAGATGAATAAACAGAAACTATATTCATTTGAAATTATCCCATATGCATCACATTATTTTTATACAGTGGTAATATATTCAAATATTTAAATTAAATTGTTTTAGATACAAAAACATCCTGAAGAAATTGAGAACTACTATCCTGCTACTGAGGGTCCTTTAGCTAAACTAATTCAAGGTATTCTTCCAAAAAGTGGAAAACTCAGTGATCAGATAAGCATTGAGGAGTGTCTACATATACTTGAAGGTAATTACAAAACAAAAGAGATGGTTCTTTTCTTAAGTTTAAATTTCAAACTGATTAGAAAATGTCAGTTTAGTTTAGTTGTTTTCTTAGAAAATATCATTGTAAGAACATAACCAACTTTGCATGTCTTAAGGATTTGACTGAAAGTCAATTGTAGAACACCATTCCTGTTAACATAAGGTTTTAATAAAATGATACAACTTTTTATTATTATTATTGTTTTTGTCGCTGATACACATGTAGTCAAGGATTTATTTTGAATTATAACTGAATGTTTAACTTTCATTAAAACATAATTTAAGCAAAATATTCTTTACATAATTATATAAGTGAAATTTTACACCAGAAAATATATTATGTCACATAATTGTTGTAGATCAAGGAAAGAACTTAACAGTGAAGTTCCGAGGGGAAACCTTTACAAATATTCCATGTGGTCTCAAGTTTAAAGATATTCTAGCTATTAGAAGGATTCAAAGAAAGGTATAACTTTATAATATTATCACAGTTAAAACAAATAAATAAAATCAACTGCTTTCTTAACATCAGTTGAATGTATCATAACAAGATTAACTAGAAACTAATAAATCAGTTCATACAAAATGCATCCAGAATTTTATTTCTGGGAACCCAAATCAAAACATTTGTACCAAATTAAAATATTTTACAGTACTTGTACAAAAATCTAAGCAAAATCTAAAACAGCTCACTGATAAATGTTATTTATATTCTGGAATTTTTGTCTAAAATTTAGAATGAACAACATTCAGAATAGGTCGTTTTTTGCTGGTAATGGCTCAGCTTTTGAAATGTACTTCTTTAGACTGAAATAACAGTTTAGACAGAAACCATTGTGTATACCAACATAACTAATTATCTTTTGATTTTTCTCAACTGATGTTACCTTTGTTATGAGCAGAAACCAGTTTGTTAATAAATATAAGCACATTTAAAATTATCTGCTGTAGTTGAACAGCTTCAAACCAGAAACACCTTTTTTATTTTATCAACTAATAAACAATAAAGTTTTGTCAGATCTATTACATTTTGAAAATTATACAAGTTTAATATGTAATATCTAATTAAATTATTAATCTTCTATATCTGTGTATATATTCTTTGTTACTAATTGTTTTTAAAATAAAATTCACAAATGAAAATTCATACTTTAGAAAAATAAAAATGCACAAGAGAAACCTAATACAGATTTTACTGTTGCCTTAGTAAACAATATATTAAGATGTTGTTACTATTCTTTTTTTTTTTCTTTTTTTTTTAGATTCAACAGATTAAGATACAAGAATCATGTTTTCAGCATGGAGTTAGTACCTGGCTCAAAACTGATGGAAAACTTGTGTTTTTACATGGCAGTCAGAAAATGAAAAATGATTTTGAAATGGACATAACACCACCAACCTAAAAGAACAAATAATCAAACTTTTAAAAGAGACTATTTTACCAAAAATTTGTATTTTATGCAAGAGTAATTAAAATGTATGCTAACCAATCTTTGTTAAGTATCACATTTATTTTTCATTTTGATTAAAGAGTAACCCACTAATTTATTTTGTTCTAATCACATAAATGCTTATGGTTTGGTGCAGCTTTTTGTGTCAGTTGTCAATTATGTCTGGGAATTTGGGGACCAATGAGGCATGGGTACATTGAGTCACCCCATAAATTTCTGACCTCAAAATGGCAGTGACTTCTATCCACCATCAATGCAACTATTATACATGTTACTTTCTCCCATATTGTTCAGACAGCTATCAAACTCTAAATTGTAATCAAGAGCAATAAACATCAACTGTTTTTCAGTCAACAGGTATCAAGGTTTGGATGAAATGTCCAAATATCTTAAAAATGGCTCATTGGTCCCCACTTTCCCCTGTGCTTTTCAGATTTTATAAATAGATGAATGCCTTTGTAGAAATTAGATAAAAATTGTTTCTGTAAATTCTTTGTTCATTTTGCACTTTTTGTATTAAAATGCTTTTTAATGTTTCTGTGATTCTCTTCATTCAAATTATTGTCTTGTGTTGGGGGTTTGGGGGGTTACCGTTTTTCTTTTCTTCTTAAATGTGTAGCATGAGAAAAAACAGCAGAACTAACAATTAACAACTTTTATTTTCAGACTGAAGATTGATTCTAATTAATCAGTGTGAATATAATACAAACATTTTGCAGTAAAAATTTGTCACAATCTTCTAAATACAAAATTATGCACATTCATAAGTGTATCTTCATTTACCTTAGTAGATTCATATGGCTTAAATAAAAAAAATAAAAAAAAAAAATAAAATATGATATAATAAATGGTTTTTTCTGCCAATGAAGATAAATGGAAATTAATATATTACTTTATATTGTTACAGTTCTGTAGATAAATAGGGAAAAAAAACAACATGACAGGCTGAATAACTGCATAACTTTCCTACATTTAGTGTATCAGATATTTTAACATTACTGTTCATGATAAATGGTGGAACTGTTCACCTCCTAGGGATTTAACGAACTTTAGTTGTATACTTCGTTATTAGCCATGTCATTTTATTTTTATTTTAACAAAAACATTTACTTGGAAGTAGTTAATTTACAAAAGAATAGTTTGTTCAATCAACAAGGTAACAAAATGTATAAAACTTTTTTTTTTTTAAATCATTAGTCTCCTGGTCTGGGCATCATTTGGAATTTATTGACTGGGTCAGGAGTTTTAATAGGCATTTTAATAGATATTTGACGCAACCAAACATTTTATGTCTTGCTACAAAAATAAAAATACTTACACTATCTTCAATAACATTATGAATTTCAGGCTGTTATGTAAATGATAAATTTAAACTAAATTCACATTAGATATTTTGAATTTTGATCACTATATTACCTATATATCTTTGTAAAATATTCAGTATATATTAAAAGCGATACTAATGAGTTTCTTTCTTCAATATTCACATGTATGTGAAAATTACCAGTTTAAAAGAGTAATTGCATTGTTAATAGTATAAAATCTGATGGAAATTGTAATATTCTGGAGTCTGACTGGCATAAAGCAAATTAGTCTTTGGAATATGTGATCATCTCTTACTGTGACAAATTAACATGTCAGAGTTTAGGTGTTTTAACATTCCATATTTTCCCATGTTGTCTGTTAACAGTTTCATTAATCATCCTTAACTATTTATTTAGTTTCCAGAGTCTCAATTGTTACTTCAATCTCAGGATGTTCCTCACAGTGACTTAGAAAGTTTTCCAGTAACATGAATGTCTTCTCACATACAGAACACTTGAAGAGCTCCTGTTCTGTGTACACTTCTGATACTGAATCTGGGTTTTCAGTCACCACAGTCGTTTCACCTCCAACAGGCAAAATGAACTCATCCTCTTCTTTCTCCAGCTTAATGGCCTGGTCCATTGCCAGTATGATGACTGAATGTTCTTCTGCCTGCCTCTTTTCACACATTTTACAAATGAAAGGCTCGTCACCATCTTTCAGTCCATAGTTCTTCCCACAGAGACAGCATTTTACCAGGGAGCATGTGGATGGCACTGGTTTCACTTTTTCCTCGATGTACAGTGTGTCATAGTCTGTGTGTCGCTTTTCATGTTTCTCTAGATGAGACTGCAATTTGAATTTCCTATTACAAATGGAGCAAGCAAACCTGGTATCAAATTTGTGAGTTTTAAGATGCAGCTCTAAGCCAGTGTCAGTGTTAAAATATCTCCTGCATTTGTTGCAGGCATACCGAGCTTTTCTGTGAATCTTCATATGCTTGTTCAGATCTCCCATGTCTATGAATGTCTTGTCACACTCCATGCACTTACAGGGTCGGTGGCCAGTATGTCTGGCTGAGTGATGCTGAAGATGGTAGATGGTAGCAAAACGTTTCTCACAGTGAGTGCACTGGTGAGGTCTCAAATGAACATTAGCATGTTTCTCCAATGAGCGTTTTTCTGTAAAGCCTTTGTTGCACAATTTGCATTTGAATTCTCTCTCGAAATGAATCCGGCAGTGAATTTTCTTGTGGTAAGGTGAGGCAAATCTTTTGCCACATACTTCACAAACATATGGTTTTATCCCAGTATGAGAAATCATGTGCTTTCTCAGGACCTGCTGATTTGAGAATCTGTCACCACACAAGTCACACACTAGAGGCTTCTCATGGGTCTTCATGTGGCAGGCTATCTTGTACTTTGTAGGGAAAATTTTATCACATTTTTCACAGTTCAGTGGAAATGACATTTTTTCATGGGCTGATTTTCTATGCTGTTTAAGATCCACAGACTGATCAAAAGTGGCTTCACAGAAGTTACACTTGCATTTGTTCATTTCTTTGTGACACTGATTGTGACCATCAAGGTCTTCCTGACTGAAAAACCCAATATTGCAATCTGCACACTTGAACACTTGGATGGGTGGTCGATTTTCATGGACAATCATATGTCGCTGAAGGTTTCTCTGTGTAGCAACCATTTTGCCACAAACACTGCAAGGATAAGGACCTTCGGTATGTGTCTTCATGTGCTGGCGTAGGTCCTCTTCCATTGCATATCTCTTATCACACAGATTGCAAGCAAAGTTTCTAATACCTGAATGTTTCACCATGAAGTGTCGTTTCAAATGAAAAGCCTTGTTGAATACTTTGGGACATCTATCACATGGAAACCTCTTGGAGAATGCTTCATTGTTACCTATGGAATGTTGATGTTGAAGATGGCGAAGGTAGTCATGTCTGTGCAAAAATCCCTTGCCACATATGTCACAGCAAAATGGTTTTGTTCCTCTGTGCTTGTGCATGTGAATGTTCAGTTTGTAAGACTGTGTAAATGACTTTCCACAAATCTGACATGTTGGTTTTGGTTTTGGTTTTTTCTCTTTTTTCACCTTCTCTCGACTATGAGCCTTGAGATGTTGATTGAGATGCGACAGAATACCAAATTCTTTTCCACACAATTCACAAACATGCTGCTTTTCTTCTACAGACATGTGCATTCGGGCAATGTGGCTCTAATAAAACAAAAACATAAAATGTAATAAACTGAGAATGTTAATATTTTAATCTAATATCTTATAAATTATTTCTTACAAGTATTTCTCTTTTCTGTTTTTTTTATGTTCCTAAAATAAGATTAAAGTGACGCAAGATTCAAGGAAACTATACCAACGTAAATAATTTTTATTAATCTCATCTAATTAAGTATGGTCAATTATATCTCATAAAAACTTTTATCAGTTTATAAATAAACATACTGCTGTTTTTCCTTTCCTCTGGTATAAATACAAAATATTTGTTTGTAATCACATATAAACAATTTGACAATTTCACTCAATCTTTACTTATGGAATATGCACTAGAACCCGAGGTTCAAAAATCATTTACTCTTCACAATGAACTAACTATTGCCAGCAGTTACATAAAAAGTATATGCAATGCTGCTTCACTAACACCAGGAAAGTATATTATCAGTACCTATAATGAATAATACCAGTCTAAATGACACCAGATATTATATCTCAAGAAGACAGAAGTATAGAGAAGAAAGTGAAGAAGTGAATAAAACGTAAACTCAAACCTTCAGACCACTATGTTCAGTAAATCTCTTGTCACAGTGTTCACAAGCATAAGGACGCTCCCCTGTGTGCGTCATTTTGTGTCTTATTAGATGTGCTTTACAACGTAGAACTTTGCCACACATTTCACATATCTCTTTATTCTCTACTGCAGTTTTCAGTGGCACATCAGAAGGAGGGTCATCTGGGTTATGTGCTTTCAAGTGTCGATTCAAATCATACTGGTCATTAAATGCTCGTGGACATTTGCTGCACTGGAATGGCTTCTCACCAGTATGACTCCTATAATGTCTAAGTAGTTTGTAAGCACCTGGGAAACTCTTATTACAGACAATACAGTGAAGAAGTTGCTTAGAACTAGTTTTAGGTGCCTCGGAATCATTTAACTCAGTGCAGGTGTGGTCAAGAAGTTCAATCTCGCTGGCAAAGGCAAGGTCACAGGTATCACACTGATGAGGTTTTTCAGCTGTGTGTGTCCGGATATGTTTCACAAGATTACGATTACTGGAGAACCGCTTTGAACAGATATCACAATAAAAGTTTGTTCGATGTTTGGCATTTTTGTGTTTGGAAAGTTCTTGTTTAGTGTCAAAGGCATCTGAACACATGTCACAGGCAAATATATCACTATCATCTGCATGCTCAATAGCATGTCGCTTGAGCTGACTTGCCACAGAGAAAGTTTCTCCACATTCTGGACACATGAATTGGTCCTTATCATCATCGTTCATCTGTTCTAACTTCACAACAGCTGTCAGCTTGTTGTTTTCATGATTATCCTTTGTATACTGACTCATTGATTTGTCACCTGTTCTTGGTGATTTTCTTGGACGACCAGGAGTTCTTTTCACAACATTTTCAACAGACTTCTTCCTACTTGCACTTCGAGTAACTCTGTCAGAAGGAGGTACAGTAAACTGAGGTGTTGAACACTGTTGTTCTGCCTTCATTTTTGATTTGGACTTATGTGTTTTGCTTTCTGGAGAACATGCCTGAGTTGTGTTATCCTCATTTTCACTTGTTATTTCCTGCTTCACAATGGCTTGCTGGGGATATACTGAAATCTGCATCAAACTGGTGGATGTATCAGTGGTTTCCTGATTACCTTCACAGCGTCCACAACTCTCCTCCATTAGAGTCACATCACTACTGAAATCTGTCTGTGTGCAAGCCTCTTGTTTTGGGGACAAAAATATCTGCAACAATGTATTCAGATCTTCTAGATTCAGGGCTGTTTGAGTTGAAACCTCTTTATGTGTTTCTTTGAAACTTGTTACCTCAGCTTTTGTATCTGAGAAACTAGGAGCAGATTCCATCCTTGATTAATAGAATCTGTAAAGAGAGTGACTGCATTAAATTTAAAGCCAGATATTATAATTATTATTATTATTGATTAATTTTATTTTTATTTATTATACGTAATTTCATGTTGTCAAATGTATAATTATTATAACTGTTTAAATTATAGTGGCACTGTCATGATTGTGGCACTTCTGGTAATTTATCAGATCTTAATATTCCGATTTTACAGCCCGGTCCGGCCAATTAGTTTGCATCCGTTTCTGGGATTCGGACTGGATGTTTATTTTGTATTTAAGCTTTTAAAATTATCTAAATTTACGAAGTAAAAAACATACCTAATTTTTTTTTCAGTAGAAATAGTTCTAATAAAATCCTCTGCGTATCAGAGAAGAGCCATGAACCAAGGAAAAGGACGCACTTGTTTGATGTTATTAAAAGCCGCAAAGACCCACAATTGGTGGCAATATTCGTTAGCATCAGAATTTGTAAGGTGACGGCGACATACTTTTTTTATCTTTTTTTTTTATAAGCTACCATAGTAAATGTACTTAAAAACAAAATGATGAAGGAAACTAGATATTATAAATTAATACAATGTGTCTCAGCAAAAAAAAAAAAAATATTATATATATATATATACATAATAAAGATGATTATTTCAGCTAAACTGAAAACAACTTTTAAATATGTTTTGTTTGTTTTAATAATACAAGTTACATGCTTTTTCAAGATGGTTATTTATTTATATATGTCGGGGTTTTTTTAAAATTATATTTGTAAATAAATTGTAATGTATAATAAGCACGAAACCTATTCATTTAACTGTGTGTATGTTACATGCCATAGAAAGCAGAAAGGCTGAGCATACACGGGGTTTTCATCTGGTGTAGAGCGGCGCATTTTGATATGTCACGTGACCTTTTATAATTTCGGCATCCGGTGGCGGCAGAAACCGCTGCGACTCACAAAGAAGTGTAAGAAACGATTTATTGACAGTCTAGAGATTGAAATTTATCTCGTGGTAATACTGTTAATATCAATACTGATCAAGAAATTATAAATAACTTATTTTAAAAAAATATTGTTAAGTAATAGCACATAAAGGAAGTGAATAATCTGCTCTTGTCTGAAAGTGATTGCATAATAATTAATATACTTTAAGTACTTGTAATTGTATAGTCTGTCTAGTAAACATAATGTTATAAGTGATAAGCGCACCCTACCATTATATCAGATGTTCATTGTTGACATTCGTCTACGTATATAAACGGTAACTGGTATGTCATGTGAAATAGTTCAAATACGGAATAGGTGGATTTCGCCCAGGTGATCTCGCCACAAGCGAAATACTAATAGTAATACTGTAAATTGTAATAGCCATAAATCCCATTTCCTTATGCTGGTATAATAATTAATAGTATTAGACAAATCGCCATACATTTTAGGTGCAGTTAGAAAATACTGACGTTATTTAAAATGATTATACGATTAAAATGCATGAATGTGTAAACTTACTATGAATCATTGTATCATGTATGTTAATGTTTTTAATAATTTTTTAATGTTTTTTGTTTTCTTTTGTCATGAACTGACTACAGATAGAACTAGAGTTACATTTTCTTTTAAAAAATAAAAAAATAAAAATAAGAGTAGATGAAGAAATGGACAAATTGTTTCTTGCAGTACATGGTTCTTCCAGACACTGTTTAGGGTGCTAGGCAAAAACCTATACATACAGTCAAACACACAAACATATGCACATTAATATATTCTTTTTTCAGGTAAAACATTTCCCATACATGAGCTATTAATACAGACAAATGCATTCATAGATGTATACAAAACCACTAATACACAAACGTACACAATCTTTCTAGAATATCATTTAAGAATACACTCAGTAAGTCTCAAATGTCACGTTACCTTGGAAGAAAGACAGGTTCTGGCCATTTCTCTGTATGAACATACAATTTGTATGGATGTGCTCTTCAAACTTCAAAATTAATATACACTCATTATCTTGAATGTTATGTGTGATCCCAAATAGAATATTTTATGTATATTTTTTGTACATTTTTCTCATAGCTAAAGAACACTACTTTTTAAAACAATCTTTGAAAAATCTTTGAAAAAGAAAACTTTATTATTCTTATCTGTCATCATTGAGACTCATTGTGGACCAAATATGTAACTATCATTACCAGACAGCAATGTTGTGGTTTAAGTTATTTAAATTAACTGTTCTATTTGGTAGTTTCCAATGAATATCATAATCCACTTGATACTGATGATTTATGAAATTGTGGCCGAGTTTAAAAGCCAGAAAAACTAAATGTTGCATTGTGCATACATACAAAATAAGATTAGACATAATATATAATTGATCATATATACTGGAATTTTTGTATACATTTTATTCATTGGAGTCATTTTCATAATAGTTGTTTTGTATGTACTGCTTGCTAGATGCTTAATAAGAAGTGGGATTTATGGCTGTATAATGAAATGGATGAGACTGCTATTTCACAGAGATGAATCATAAAATATTTGTCTTCAGTTAGAAAACAGAGCAGTTTTATTTCAGCTTGAAATTTTTTCTATTATTCTGTTGTATATCTTCTATAACAAACAATATCAGGTTATCATTATAATTCACATAGTACAAACAGTCCTGTAAAAATTAATATTATATCCCATTTCAAGAATTAATGAACTATTAAGGATTTCAGACAGAATTAATATTTAACAAAATTCTGACAAATATATTGACAAAAGTCAGGAATATATTAACCTAGATAGGAAGTCCCTTAGTGCTTTAAAATTCCCTACAGCCTTTAAAATGTGTGTGTGTGTGTGTGTGCAAGCAAGCACAAGCCTTCATTTTTCATAATTAAACAATAGAATAAAAACTATAAAATAACAATGTGAAAATAACTTGTAACACTGATAGCATGTTAATATAAGAATTCTATAATGGATTAAAATAATAATAAGGTGTGTAGTAATATAATTGCATCAGTTCATTGCCTTGATGCATCAGTAATACATGTTAGGTATAAATCACATTGTGGTGACATAGTGAGTAATATATATTTTATTCCAATTAATGTTTTTTTCTCTTGACAGGTATTAGAACTGCATAATGGGTCGACCAAAGAAAATTGATATTTGTAAAATGTGCAAGAGAGGACCAACAAATAAAAAGTCTTTGAAAACATCTGGAACACAAACAGAACTAAAATTGAATGAACTGGACAAAATCATTTCTTTCTTTCTCTCATCAAGTGAGGGAGCATGCAGAGAAGCACAAGAAATTATAAATCAAGTGAATGTCCCAAATTTGGAAAGCCGCAGTAGTGATATGCAAATTAATAGTGAATTAATGCAGGAATTGCAAGTTAGAAATACAGTGGACGTGAGATGTGATCAAGAAAATTTAGTTCCACCAGAGCCAGTCTTACAAGATGATTCTGATTATACTGGCAACCTGCATCCAGAAAACTTGGAATGCACTGAAATTAATGTAACTGAGGAAACAACAGACTTTGGAAATGAGGATCAAGAACTTATGGAACACACAAGTGACGCTTGGGAAGAAGAAAAGCAAAAACCAATAGAAAATGAATGCACACCTGAACCTGTTACACCTGAATTTAACAGAGTACCATCAACACCAAGTTCACAGGAGGTCAGGAAGAGCTCTCGGCTGGCAGAAAAATATCCTAATGGAAAAAGTTTTGCAAATCCTACCAGAAAGCGGAAGCCAATTGCACAGAAAAAAAATGCTGTTGCTTTGAAGAAAAAGCATTTGGCTTCTTTGCGTCTCAAACCAAAATCTGAGACAGAAGATACAGTTCAGAAGTCAAGGAAACTGGATTGTCTGCTTTGTGGACTTACATGTAAAACTCAGAAAGAACTCACAGAACACAAGATTCAGGAACACAAAGGGAGAGTGCACAAGTGTGAGCATTGTGACAAAGTTTTCAGGAATGGTGCAAGACTTAAAATTCATCTTCGATGCCATACTGGAGAAAAACCATACTCTTGCAGTGAATGCTCAAAATGCTTTCCTGATTCATCTAATCTTACCAAACATATCCAGACCATTCATGAACATCCCTATCGTTGTGATAATTGTCGTGCCCGGTTTGCAACAGACACAGAACTTTTAGTGCATCAGGAAAACGACTGCAGAATGAAATATGACAATCTAGGCAGGAAACTGTCTTCTGAATTAACACCAAAGACTGAAAGGAAAAGTGTTAAGAAATTCAAATGTGAAAAGTGTGGTCGCGAAGTTCTCAATCTCCGTGCACACATGCTAACACACAGCACCATTCGACCTCACAAATGTGATGAATGCAGTGCTCTCTTCAAATCAATTCATGATTTGAAAAAACACAAACTCAGACACAGAAGTGATCAGCCACATTTATGTGAACAGTGTGGGAAAAGTTTCAAACACATCTTTGCCATAAAGGCACACATGAAAATACATGAAGAACCTCCAGTAAAAGAGGTTCATCCTTGCAAAGAGTGCAATATGGGATTTGCAGAGCCTGAATTACTGGCTGCTCACATGGAGTGCCATTTAAATAATTTACCTTTCAAATGTCTTCTTTGTGACAACGAATTTGTCACTCCTCAAGAGTTAAAAGCTCATGTTTTGACACATCCTGGAGCAAGGATTCCAGTGAACTGCAATTACTGTGACAAACTGTATCCCACACTTCCCAAAATGCAAGTGCACAGACATACACATGTATCTTTTCATATGTGCAGTTATTGCAGCAAAAGCTATTCTAAAACTAGTGAACTTAAGCGTCATGAGGCAACACATACGGGTATATTCAGTCATATCTGTGAAATCTGCACCAAAGGGTTTATGCGACAAGATCAGCTGAAAAAGCACATGATGGTACACACTGGAGACAGAAAGTTCAGATGTACGGTTTGTGAGCGTTCATACATCACAGAGGATACTCTTAAAACACACATGAAATTAGTACATGGTCCTAAAACCTATGTCTGTAGTATTTGTGGTAAGAGTTTTGCTGTTGAAAAGAGACTTCAATTTCATATAGCTCGCCATCTGGGCAAGAAAGATTACAAATGTGATGTATGTGGTAAAGCTTTTGCAGATCCTTCAGATTTGCCTCAGCATAAGAGAATCCACAAACTTATGAAAAATTTCCCATGTCTTCTGTGTCCCAAAGCATTTTATGCCCAAAAACATTTAGATACACACTTCAGGGTTAATCATAAAAACAGAATGCATAAGGTTATTCATGAATGTGAAATTTGTGGCAAAGTCTTTCCTCGGGAATGGAAACTTAAACGACACAGAAGTGTCCATGAAAACAAAGGCAGCCGTATCCATTATTTGAACAAGCCAAATACAACCATCATCAAGCTTGAACCAATTGATGAACCTGATTTAACAGATCTTGCTGAATCAACCTCCATGTTACAGAGTATGGAGAATGTGGAACTGACAGAGACATTAGCAGTCCAGTGTAGTATGTGTGGAGCAGCCTGTGAAACAACAGTTTTGAATTCTGCAGAACCCTTTCTGTGTGGCCTTTGTTCTCAGATTGATGTGTCATCTGATGAAAAGACATCTGTTTTCACCTTTACTGGTCAAGAGGTTTTCAAGTGTAATATGTGTCAAAAAACATTTGCACTTCTGGATAATTTTCTGAATCATCTACATGAGCATCCTGAATTAGAAATAAAAATAGAAACTCTTCCAACAGAAACAGACAAATAGATACATGCAAAAATTTGATATGTGGAATCTAATAACTGATGTTTGATCCTGGTACTGACCAGATACACCAGTTATAAAATTCAGCAATCAGTTTTTAAATGAGTATTTCATTCCTAAACAAAAAGAACATGGCAACTTGTTTATTACTACCAGTACCGTCTTTGTAGTTGAAGTTGATTCCACTGTTACTGTGAGTGTGAATGTACCATTTCACATTTTGAATATGTACATAAAATATACACACATCATATATTTAGTTTTTCTTGTTTTGTATTTGGAAAAGACTTGATGTATATTTTGACACAACTGTAAATTAAAATCTGTTAAATACCGGCATTAAATCCGTTACGTTTATTTATTTTGTTGTTTTCCTTTTAGGGTTTTTTGTATTTATATCAGTTTTATACTGAATTTTCAAACATTTAGATTTTTAGCATAATGAAGTACAAATAAATATAATAAAATTATTTGTATTTCCAAGTTATTTTTACTGTTCTGGGTGATGTGTCATAACTTCTAACAAAGTATGAAAATAAAATAACAGAAAACATAAAAACTTGCATTTCACCACTTTACAGCTGAAGTTGTGATGATTTGTCCATCTGGTACCTGAATAGTTTCAGAAAACACCCAGAATAAATTGATCTGCTGTGTAAAGACTGGAGTCTCTTTTCTTTGTTATGCTTTATTAGTGATTAAGAATGGATGGCAAAAAGCTAAACACAACAATCTTTGCACTAAAGGAAATGTGCAAACTAACAACCACAGTAAACAAATATTTGCATTCATGAAATTTAAAAAAATAAGTAAAAGCTCTAATAATTTACAGATGGGATTCTTAATATGTGGTAATCTAATTTAACTTATTGTAATATAATACAGGTAATTTTAAAATGAAATGAACACTTGTAATAAAATACATAGTACATAAACTGACAAAGTAGTAGTTGTTCATGACATTTGTACAACAAAAATGAAATATTTATTTCAAATATTCTTTAGCAATATATTTTCTCATTTTTAAACTTATTTATTTAACTAGAAGACTGTTTTGTTTAATACTTCTAGAAGAATATGTTTATTATTATTGATTGTTGCATGTTAAATATCTTATTTCTGACAGAGTCCTTGGAAGCCCACATTTTCCCACTGAATTCCAGCCAACACCTACCAAAACATTTAATTTTTGGGGGCCAAATATAAATGTAATCAGTTGTTTGTTCATCTCTTAACTCAGAACACAACCATTTATAACTGAAACAATAGAAAATACATCATTTTATTTTTGTAGTTGAGAAATCCAATAATGTAACTACATTAATTTTATAGTCTGTAATTTCTTATGTATCAGAAGATTCACATTGGACATCATTTCTATAACAAAATTGTTGAATACATTTGCTTTAAAACATGTTTTAATTAAAACAAACAGGATATAAAGATTATTTAATTCAGTGCACAGATTAGTAATAATCTTTACAATTACAATTTCAAAATGAATGTTGAGACAGTTGAAGAGAAAAATCTTTCCACTTAACTCTAGAATGCTTTTATCAATGTCATCAGTTAATCTAGAGATGGAAAAATATGTTTAATAAAGCCATTGATGTATCACTTGGGGACTCTGGCTTGATACCAGTTTCTCAGTTCTAAAAAGAAGTTTAAAAATAACAATGTTTATTCGTTTGTAAATTTTATTCACAACTGAATAAAAAATAAAGCAACCCAACATTGCATAACAAATAAAACAGACATTTTTAACATTATAAGCAATTTTCAAATTTTCATTTAATTTACAAAATAGTTTTCCTCAGTAATTAACAAATCTGAAATACAGTTTTCAATGAAGAAATAATTACATTTTTTTTTTTTTTTAAATGTCTTGAAAATGATAATTATAAATTGAAATGTAACTAATGAATCAGAAGATAAATAATTCTTTTAAACATTTTCTCAGACTTTATCAAAAACAAAAAACAAAAAGTCCCATAATCTGTTATGTATGTTAAGGTATAATAATAAACAAAAATGACATTACATTCTCAAGAAATTAATAATTTCCTAATTATTTGTAAAATCTTTAAATATTATTGGAGAAATAATTTAGTATTTTAATTTTATGAAAAAATACCATTTTGAAAATGAGCAACATTGCATTTATCTGTTTAGCAGTATCTTATGTAAAGGTATTATTCAATGATGATAATTTAAAAAAATTAATAATAGGATTTTCTCTGACAATTATTTAATAACTATACTGTAGAGACATGTACAATTACTGCTTTATTCATTCAATAGTTTCTATTTTTATTTGTAATTCTGGATGTTCATGCATATGTGTAAGAAAACTGTCAAAAAGAACAAACGTTTTTGAACATGCTAAGCAAGTTAAAACACCGGGTGTTGGTCCCTGGGTAGCAATCTCAGAAGGAATTTCAAGCAGTATATTTTCTGATGCATTTATGATATTACTTTTTTCAACCTCTTTGCATTTATCACAAACTGAAGAATCATCCACTGAGTCACAATGAACCTGGTTTGTACCACAAACAGAGCATTGCTTAGTGTTTGTCACTGCAGTGTTTTCTTCTGTGGACATTGTTATATCTGTTTTTACCGAGATTGTGCAAGGCTCAGTCTTTATGGTTTTTTCATTATTAAGATTGTCACAGGTTCTTATGGTTTGCAGCTGAATGCCTCTTGTATGAGTTTTTCTTATATGAACAGTCAAATCAACCTTTTTAACAAACCTTTTTGAACAGATGTTACAGGTATATACATATTCAGGTCCATGGACAGCACTTCTGTGATTTATCAAGTCAACACGACAGTTGAACTCTTCTGTACAAATGTCACACACAAAATCTTTCACACCATGAACACTTCTCATGTGATTTCTTCTGTAGCGTGTATCTACAAAGGCCATATCACAATATGAACACATTATGGGATGATTTTTTTGGTGCTCTCTCTTGTGTCTATCCAGTTTCTCCTGACTCTGGAAGCTCAATTTGCATTTTGAACAAATAAATTCAGCATTGCTGTCATGCTGTAACAAATGACGTTTGAGCAAACTTTCAACATAAAAAGTGCAACCACAGTGTTTACAACTGAATGGTTTTTCACCTGTGTGTATGCACATGTGAAGATTTAGCTTTTCCAGTCGTATAAAACCTTTACTACATATCTGACATTTGTGCTTGAAGTTTCCCGTATGGAGCATTGTGTGTCGTGTGAGATCCAGATTATTACTGAACTGTTTTCCACATATGCTGCACATGTGGTTTTTTAAATGTTTTTTCACTTTGTGTCGAGAATACCAGTTTTTGGTGGGACAAATAATATCACATATTGGACAGTTAACAGGAGATTTCTCACCTTGGTGTGTTAAAATGTGTGCTTTTAGCTCATCTGTTTTAGAAAAAACGCTGCTACATTGCAAACATTTGAAGTCAGTGTTATTGGTGTGGCATTCAGAATGTTCCTCTAGCTGCTGTTCCAACAAGAAACCCATGTTGCACAAGTCACAACTAAAAACGGGCCTTTGATCAAGAGCTGCCCGTGTATGAATTCGTTTGTGTTCATTCAGCCTTCCACGGGAACCAAATGCTTTCCCACAAGTATCACAAACTTCAATCTCATCAGCAGTATGACTATCAAGATGTGTCTTCAATTCTTCTTCAGTGTCCAGGATTTTGGCACAGAATTTACACATAGTTGGTACCTCAGCCAGATGGGTTAACACATGACGAACATAGTGTTTAGTTAAATGTTGGCAAATGGGACATATGTTTGGGATTTTACTTTTTCGACATCTCCTTACTACATATCCACTATGTTTCAATTTAATATGATGCTGTAAACCTTTTTCATTTTTGAACAGCTTCCCACACTGTTTGCAACTGATTCCACTGTGCAGTTCTATATGAGATCTCAAAGTTTTCACATCACGCAAAACCTTTCCACAGGTTTCACATGGTAGTTTGCGTGCTGTAGTTTTTATATTGCAAGCTTTGCGTCGTTCAAAAATTGCAGTGTTGCATTTGTGTTTTGTTTTAATGACATGTTTACGTAAATTGGATAATTCGTTGTAACTCCTCAGACACTGGTCACACTTGTATGGCTTTTGTCCTGTGTGTAGTCGACGATGAATCTCCATTTTGGTCCGTGTAGAAAACATACTTTCACATAAATCACATTTACTAACAAACCCATTGTGTTCTTCTTTTCGATGTTTCTTCAGTTCTGAATGCATCTTAAAGACTTTTCCACATATGCCACACTTGTGGTATAGTAATGCTGATAAAGAAGTATCCATTTTAACATCATGCTCAGGCAAACCAGAAGAAACCTTACTGACATTTATATACGGTGATGTGATGTCATTTTTTTCATTCAAATTAATTGCTTTGCTGCAGCTACGAGTTACATGTGGAGAATCGCTGTTATTTTTATTAATGCAAAACCCATTTGTCATTTTATTTCCATCCTGTTCCAAAACAGGTGTAGGTTCACTGTTACTGTTAACATAATTAGAATCAACTTCAATCTTTATATGAATTTCATTATCTGGACTAGACACCTGTGAATGTGATTCAGTAACCTGTTCTGTGAATCTGTTGCTGAAATTCTCTGATTCATCTTCAATAAAATGCTTTAACCATTCATTAAAAGTAAGCTTTACAGAACTCTCGTAGTTGGCTATTGTTGTTTTTCCACTTTTTTGTCCTATTGTATTGTGCAACTGATTTTGTGATCTGATAAAGTGAGATATAATTTCTATCAGACCTTCTTTAGATAATTCAGTTTGTGTACAGCCATCCGATATATTTGATGTTGGCCCAGGGCGTCGATATACACTAAAAGTAGTTCTTTTGGAGCGCTTCATCTTAAGAATTTTCCAACATCATGAAAAATAACACCTACAGAAGAACATAAAAATAGGATATATTAGCATATAATAAACATTTTAAAGTCTGTGACAATATAATTCATTATGACAATAAGGCATAAATATTTTGAATGAAGGTGTTTGGAAAGTTTGGCTACAATTTTGACAAATAAACTAAATTTATTCACTCAATATATTAAGTAAATAAAATAATAATATTAATAAATCAATGGAGCAAAAATAATTAATTCAAATACAGACACTGAAAGTGCCCATTGTTTTCATTCTTTATTAAGAGAGGCTGTTAACGAAAACTAAAATAGAATGAAACCAACAAATTAATCATCACAATATCATTCAGCCACATCATTGCTAGTTTGATTTCTTTTTCCTAAGTTATGTTTATCAGCACAATTTTAATAACCACATATAATTTTACTTATGTGCTAAGTGTTCAAAACTATTATACAAACATTACACTACTGAAATAATTTAATAAACAGGACTTAATTTAAGAAATATATAATTACTGCTGCTTTTAAAAATGTCAGTGTTAAGTATGACATAATTAGTACAGTATTTTAATTACACAGCAATAATGGAAATTCTTATATGCAAATAAAAATATTCTTAAGCATAGTAGTGAAATTCTGAAACAGTTGTGCTGAGGCATTTTGAAGGCAAGTCCAACAGATTCATCACAATAAAATAATCATATTGAAATTCTACATTGTGTTAAACAAAACTGGTCCACATTTGTTTTAGTCTTAAAATTAATTTATTATCAAAATTTCACTAATTTCTAGCAGTTAATGAGTTCTTTCTATATGAAGAACTTTTTCTTTTCTTTTTTTAACAAATTTCTTATATTACATATATATCTTCATGTTTCATAATATTTATATTAACTTACGACAGTTAATTCATAAATCGTTTGGTGTTTGCATTTTGTTTTGGTATTTTCGTATAAATGTTGCCACTGGCATGTCACGGCATCTTCTAAGGTTGTTTCTATATATAGACGTAGGCCAATATAATGAATATTGTTAGCATTTTTGAAATTATTGAGTAGGTGGTAATATAAAACATTGACGATATTCAATTTAATAATAATAATAATAATAATAATAAATAATAATAATAATAATAATAATAATAATTGAATAAAATACTGTTCAAGATAACAAAAATACAAATGAACTATTACCGATTCCCTGCCTGTTGAAGCTGAAGTTTGTTGCCGCCCTTTATTAAACGATTTACGTAAGATATAACATTATCGGGTGTATTGCTGTTGTTTCGACAACGGAAGTTAATACAAATTACTGACACGTCTGTCAGACTCTGTGCGGTTATAATTTCATTACCAAATTATCTCATTAAGTTATCTGTCAATATACTGATATACAGATGCATCTGAAAACAAACGTAAATGAAATCAGATAGCAAAACGAACAAACCTAAAGTAGTTTAGAACTTTAAATCCAGATATCGGTCAAATTGCCATAAGCTAACTCATACGTTTTCATATTTGCTACGCTTTTCGATGACTATCAGTGTATCAGTCCTTTTTAAACGAAGATGTAAAATTAGAGTATGAGCAGAAATGTTTGGATAATCCCAAGTGATTTAATACTCTCGTGACAGAATTCAAATTTTGTTTAAAATAAACATTTAAAAAATATATCTTATGTATTTATTGTAATTATCAAAACAAAGAACAATCACGTTTTCCAAAAAATAAATAAATCAACCTGGTCTATTTGTGGGGTTTTTTAAAAACTAGAAACATCTATTCATTAACCCCAATCAGTGCAAGTGCAATGATACCTACAACAGTATTAAATAAAAGATGGGGAAAATGTGATAGATTTTGACAAGTTGAACCAAGCGTAGACAATTTTTTTTTTTTTTTTTTTTTTTTTTTTTTATTTGAACTATAATCTATTCATTTTTATTTCAATTAACTGAACAGTTTTTCATGCTAACCAGTGCTCTGTATCTGGATTAATATATATAGCTATAATAATATATTATCCCTTGCTATTAATTTGAAAGAGAAGTCCACAAAGTAGCATGTTTTATTCAGATTTTGACTAAACATCAAAGCCTCCATACTGTTCTCTGTAGATCACTTCTTGTGCCAGACAGTTTCTGGAGAGTTGTAATATGAGTCATGACAGGGCAAGCACCGGTCACTTCATTATTGTCCAGAGATGTAGTCAAACAGTTGTTGGTGCATAGAGTTATATGTATATTAGAGTGTGCCATGTGGCCTTCAATGTTTGTTAGTGTTACTTTATCCATTGTCCATATCTATCTAGTCTCTATTCATTGACAGTCCAGCATGGGTGTTCATAACAGAAACCAAAGCTTCTGCTGGCACAGCTCTTTGAGTCACTGAGACATGCAAAACCCCTCACCAACTCAAGGAATGGACTTTGAAGGGGTTTATTCAGATTACTTGAAGTTTTTAATCATTTTTATCCACATTACATAAAAGGTTTTGAATGTGTCATTAAATAAAACATTTCCTCTTCTCCTTCCTTCATTTATAGAGGAATAACAAATGTAACTTGAGGATAACTAGTTGATGGTTCAGTAATCATGTTTATTAATTGTGTTCTATTTTTTGTAAGTTTGTTTTTGTTTTAAATAATGTGGTTAGTCATTAACATGGTTGAGCAGTTGTCATAACTTTTTAAATATTTGTTACATGAAACATACACCTGGTAAATTCCAGCTATTGACTGTACCTTTAAAAACAAACAACAATTTTATTCCACAATAAATTTATTCAAAACAAGGTAACAGACAAATGACAGTTAACATAATTTTTTTTTTTTTTTTTTTTAAATAGTAATAATAACAAATTTTTAAATTTTGCATGCACTGTTGAAAATATCATTTCAAATTTCATCAGTGATCATTCAAAAGTAAATTAAAAAAAGAGAAACTATTTCTCAATTATAAATTTGTGAAAATTTTAAAACTTAAATGTCTTATGAAACAAAGGCATACTTTATAAATCCAGTATTAACTGAAACCCACAGATCATGATATTTATATATATTAAAATATTAAAACTATGTGCCTATATTTCATCATTATATAATTACAACTCATTCCATAATAAATTTCTTTCCAAAATGAACTGTTTTGAGTACATAATACAAGATGATTTTTCTTTTAATATTATTACAACAAACAGAAGGACAGTGCGTAAATAGGTGACAAAAAAATTAAATAATGCAATTTTTGTTAACAAAATATCAATAAAAATACTGCCAATGTTGTATTAACATGATCTTCAATGAAAATTTATACATTTAGTAGTTTTATTTTTAATACTGTTTTGTGAAGAATGCAATATATATAATCTTTATGGTTCTCTGTCCGGAAAATGAAGTTTTTTCCTTTTTTCTGAAGTAATCATTATAAATTATGGAGCTACATACAGACACCTGAATAACATTATTGGTATTCTTTATCTGTTACACTTAAATTGTTATAATTTTATTTTATTTATTAATATATATTTTTTTAATTATTTAATTTCATTTATTTATTCAATTATTATTATTATTATTTATTTATTATCATTATTATTATTTTTTTTTTCTTTGACACTTGACAATTCTTTTAAAAAATACATGGTCCTAACAAACAGCCTAAATACATTATTTAATTTCCCACACACAATTCTTTATTCATAATAAAATGACAATAAAATAATGAATTCAAGGAGATTCACCGAGACTGACTTTTTAATTTTTTCATTCTGTTTTCTACTTATATATCTTGTCCTTTTGTCCATACTCTCAGTTATATTTCAGGCATCTCCAGTTAGTAATCACTGCAGTAATCTGGTTAGTAATGAAATGCAGTAACATTCACTGGACAGTTTCAATTTTTATTAGCAGATCTGGATGTTCATGCATGTGTGCAATAAAGCTGTCAAGGAGTGCAAATGTTTTTGAACATGCTAAACAGGTTAAGTCACCAGGTGTTGGTCCCTGGAAAACAATCTCAGAAGGAATTTCAAGAAGTATATTTTCTGATGCATTTATGATATTACTTTTTTCAACCTCTTTGCATTTATCACAAACTGAAGATTCATCCACTGAGACACACTGAACCTGGTTTGTACCACAAACAGAACATTGCTTAGTGTTTGTCACAGCAGTCTTTTCTTCTATTGATGTATTGTTTGCAATTAGTTTTTCTGATTTACTGCATCGTTTTGTCTTTTCACACATTTCAGTTTTCAGATCATCCAAATTTTGTACAGGCCACATTTTTATGTTTTTTTTGTGTGTTTTTCTTATATGAACTGTTAAATCAATCTTTTTAACAAACATTTTTGAACAGATGTTACAGGTATATACATATTCAGGTCCATGGACAGCACTTTTGTGATTTATCAAGTCAACACGACAGTTGAACTCTTCTGTACAAATGTCACACACAAAATCTTTCACACCATGAACACTTCTCATGTGATTTCTTCTGTAGCGTGTATCTACAAAGGCCATATCACAATATGAACATATTATGGGATGATTTTTTTTATGTTTTCTCAAATGTGTTGCTAGTTTCTCCTGATTCTGAAAGCTCAGATTGCATTTTGAACAAATAAATTCAGCATTGCTGTCATGCTGTAACAAATGACGTTTGAGCAAACTTTCAACATAAAAAGTGCAACCACAGTGTTTACAACTGAATGGTTTTTCACCTGTGTGTATGCACATGTGAAGATTTAGCACATCAAGACGAATAAAGCCTTTACCACATATCTGACATTTGTGCTTGAAGTTTCCTGTATGGAGCATGGTGTGTCTTCTAAGATCCAGATTGTCACTGAACTGTTTTCCACAGATGCTGCACATGTGGTTTTTTAAATGCTTTTTCATATTATGCCGAGAATGCCAGTTCTTTGTGGGACAAATAATATCACAAACAGGACAATTAACTGGCATTTTCTCACCTTCATATGTGAAGATATGTGTCTTTAAGTCATCTATTTTAGAAAATGTATTGCTGCAGAAGGCACATTTGAAGTCTGTACTGTTGGTGTGGCACTCTTTATGTTCCTGCAGGTGTTGTTCTACCAGAAAGCCAATATTACACAACTCACATACAAAAATGGGTCGTTTTTCTAAAGCTGCACGAATATGAATACGGTTGTGTTCATTTAGTCTTCCTTGAGAACTGAATGCCTTTCCACATGAATCACAGACAAATATTTCATCAGCGGTGTGAGTATCAAGATGTGAATTCAACTCTTCAGCACTGTTCAGGATTTTAGCACAGAATTTACACATTGTTGGTACTTCAGCCAGATGGGTTAACATGTGACGGACAGGATTTTTTGTTGAACGTTGGCAAATGGGACACTCATTATTATTTTTACTTTTTCTGCCTTTCCCTTTTGGTATTTTACCATTCTGTTTCAGATTGATCTGATGTTGTACATTTTTCTCATTAAATGGCTCTTTGCATTCATTTCCAATGACAGTTTCATGTAATTTCACATGTGATCCCAAAGATTTCACATCACCTAAAACCTTTCCACAAATTTCACAGGGATGTTTGCCTGCTCTACTGTTTACATTTAAACATTTACCAATAAATTCAAAATGATCTTCCTTTTTATGTTTATTCAGTTCTGCATGTAGTTTAAATCCTTCTTCACAGATATCACATGTATAATGTTGTGATACAGAAATATTATGTTCACTATCATTTTCAGATGTACTAAAACACTTTTCAGTTTCCATGTTTCTGTTTGTTCCTTGTAAACTGATGCTGTTTTTGTTCTGCATATTAAGTTTTTTCCTACGACTACGAGTCATGTGTGGAGAACAGTTATTGGTGTCACTTGTAATGTTTGTTATGTTTTCATCAGCTTCCAAGGAATCAGCAGGTTCACTGTCGCTTGTTAGGTAATTAGAATCTATTTCAATCTGTACGTGGATTTCATTGTCCAAACAAGATTCTTGTAAATTCATTTCAGTGACTTGTTTTGATGTCTTAGTGCTGAAATTCAGTGATTCATCATCATCAATGTCATTATTATCATCATCAATAAAATATTTTAACCATTCATCAAAAGTAAGCTTTATGGAACTGCCATTATCAGCTGTTGTTTTTTCTTTAAGTTTTTGTCCTATTTTATTTCTCAGCTGATTTTGGGATCTGATAAAAATTGATATGATTTCTTTGAGTCCATCTTTAGAGAGATCAGTCTGTGTACAGCCATCAGATACATTTGATACTGGATCAGTGTGTCGATATTTGCTAAAAGTGGTTCTTTTGGAACGTTTCATTTCAGCAAAGATGTAAATAAATGGAAAATAAAAACTGTAAAAGAAAACAGAAATATGATAAATGTTGATAAAATCTGCATGTGTGTATGAGTATGTGTGTGTGTGTGTGTGTGAGAGAGAGAGAGAGAGAGAGAGAGAGAGAGAGAGAGAGAGAGAGAGAGAGAGAGAGAGAGAGAGAGAGAGAGAGAGAGAGATGTCAATACTTTGGAGGTATTCAATTAACTTATGAACATACAAATTAAAGCACATTCCAGTCAAGAACTAAGACAAAAGAATGGCAAGTAAAAATAATATATATATAATTTCAATAAAAAGAAAACAAATAAATCATTTTTTGACTACGTATTAGATGAAAATGTAATGACATAACATTTGTACAGGAATGACTACAACAAACGTGGATTTCATTATGGAAAATTACATCAATGATTACAACATATCTTACTTTTGGTATGTGTGTGTGCAAGGTACCATGATAATTATTACTACACTTGAGCTAGTTCTAGACAGATTATCAGGTTGTAATATAAGTTCTGTCCATCTTAGAAATGGATTTAGATAAACGAAATATTGTTAATTAAAGATGTATCTGACCATCTGTATTACATCCTCCTTTGCTTTTAATAACTTTATTCCATCGGTCAACAAGCTTTTATAAAAGACTTAGATTTTTTACCTGAAATAAGAGTTAACTCAATTTCATTTGTTTAAATCAGTTAAACCTGACATATCTGTGCATTAACTCACATTTATTTATTTATTTGGAGCATTTGGATGAGTTGATAGAGACATTATAATTTCGTAAAATAATTTGTGAATCTATATTCAGTGAAGAACGGTAAAATATTACAATCGTGCAAAATATTACTCACAACCTCGATAAGTTTGGAGCCCGCGTTTTACCCGAATTTTAAAAATATTTGGCTATTATTTCGGCGACGGAACATCGAAACAAACCAATTACCATTATCACTGAATCCCGGAAAGTCCAAATTCATTTACATGGTTGGCATTTATTTCTCTTGAAATTAACTCATTACATAAGTCAGCATTATCACTTTAAATAAACAAATATAGATCAACAAGATAAAGTGAATTTCAATTATTTAGATTTTAAGATAAGTTCTACCGGTCAAATTGCCATAAGCCAATCCCATACGTATTTTCTTGTTTGCTGCGCTTTTCGATGACTTGTGACACTGACTAGTTATTGGTTACAAATTTTCAATACTAGTTGAAGTTGTACAAGTAGTAGTACTAGTAGTATATTTAACTATTTAGATATAAATTAAGTCAGAACATTATTATATTTTTACTAGCTTATTTTAATTATTTATTCATTTCTTGAAACATTGTGTCTGAGCTTTATTGTGTTGGAATACACAACGAAAGATAGTCTTCCTGTTGTTATCTTACAACCAGTTTCCTCCCTTTGATACGAACATCAATAATATTGCTACTTGGAACTGGGCGACAAGGAGCCAGTGGTTTTTGGATCTCGTACGCCATTTCAAACATGGAGGGATCCACTGATATTTTAAACATTTTGGAAAATGAGGAATTTAAATTGTTGTCAAATACATTCAGAGAAACATTTGAATGTTTTATAGCTTCAAAAAATTCAGAGGTTGATGATTATAAAAAAAAATACGATCATCTTTTAGTTAATTCGGGTAGGTTATAATAAATTTAATAAGTTTCCACCCGACGAGTCGGTTATTTAAATTTTAATAACATTACAGTGTAAACCTTGTAGTGATTACTAATAGTAATTCTATAGTATACTCTACAGGTTATCGCTTGAATATACTTGTTTGTCATTTCCATGCAAGCAGCAGTGTAATCAAATGATGTCAATGTTTAATAGATTTTATTTGCACTTTGCAGTAGAAACATTTTCAGATTTAATCATTAATGATTTTGAAAAATTAAAATTTTTGAACATTGATGAAACAGTGATGTTTAAAATCAGCATGCGGTTGTTTCAGAATGTTAAATTTCTGTTAACATCCTTGTCTGCATATTGATTTCTCACAACAGACAAATAACATTTATTTTTGCATTCGTAATCATTGCTTTCTGTAAACTACATATTAAAAAGATGGTGGACAAATTACATACACTGATACAGACTTTATGGCAATAAACTTTATGAAATGTAAAGACAGTATAGTTAACAAAGTAAATATATCTAGGAAATTTAGAATTTCTTGGTCAGTAAACAATATTATATGTAATGATTAAGAATGATCTTTAAAAAAACTAAAATCATTTGACAGGATACAAAATGTTTTTGTATAAGTAACTCCACTAAAATAATGAAGGTACTTAAAAAGACAAAAATTAAGCACTTTTTAATATAACCTGTATTTTCAATTTTAATTTATTGAATTTTTTAATATTATTATTATTGTTTTATATGTGTATATTTTTTTAAGAACAAAAGTAC